>JAMFLL010000220.1:0-52104 GCA_027475725.1 Pythium rhizo-oryzae | reverse complement strand
GACGAGAACGAAAACGACGCTACAGGTGGGTCTGGAGGGAACGATCACGATGTCGACACATCATTTGAGTATGACGCCAGCCCGCTCACGACCCCTGACAGCTACGAGTCTCATGATTACACAGGTGAGGGTGTCAGCGATGGCCACAGCAGCGACAGTAGCGATTCATAAGAATGGAGGTGCAGAATCTAGGGACGTATCTTCACATTTGAAGTGGCTTGTTTCACGCTAAGTTTGCATCCATATGTTTGGGTCATTCTTTGGTCCGGGCCGTTTTTGGGCCGAAAAAAACTCTTCCGAGTGTGCTCACTGACAGTGAGTGAGTCAATGTCAATCTCCACGAGACGAAAGACTGGAGGGCGCTGTTGCTCGGCGGCTACTGCTCGTTGCGTCGAGTTCAAGGGAGTTCCGACCCCGCAAATCCTCACGATCTCAAGCAGCCCCGTCAGAAACAGGGTCAAATCGGCCCCCTGGAGCGGTGTGTCGCCCGACACGCAGCGGATCGGAGCGATTTCATGGCGTCGCTGACCGCGGTTGAGTCTGTCTTCCAACTCTGCTTGCAGTGACACGTACGATGACGCCTCCCAGTGCTCGCCGGTGTGGCACAGAATATCTCGGTACCACGCGAGCTGTCGCCCTCGTTGTTTGATGCCCAACTTGACCGCTGTGTGGTGAGGCAGCTCGTCGACGAAATTCCGTGCGTATTCATTAGCCGGCCACAACTCACGGACCGCTCGGCACCACTCCTCCACGTCGATGCACGCGAGCAGCGCCAACAGATCGAGCCCTTCACACGCCAGCTGCGCCAACGCAGAGCCGTCGACAGGGGCATGATCAAGCCATGTCACCCACAACGTACGCGAATCAGGCTCCACGTCGAGCGTGTACAACGGCGGCAGGTCCGGAGCCGCATGGTGTTCCACGGCTTCCAGCCACGGGCGCAGGCGCTCGTGGAGCAGCGTCGTCCCAAAATCTCCACTGCGAGGCTTTCTCCACGACCACGACCGGGCTGGTGTAAGTGAGAGTGAGCGGAAGGGGAGGAGTATTCTTCCCGCCACGTCGCTCGCGACTCGAGGTAAGTGATGGATGTGCCATCTTTCACCGTTCGCTGGCACAAGTTGGCGACCCGTATCATTTAGTTGGTTTAGGCTTTGGATTCCTCCTGAAACTGGGGAGGGATCACATCGGCGAGCGACCCGAGGCCATCGTGTGTGAGATCCAGATGGCGTGCGTGGTTGAAAAGAGTGCCGAGGCCGAGGTGGTGCCTGCTGAGAAAGCCTTGCTGGACAAGAAGCCGCGAAGCCGCACCAGCTCAATAAAGAAGCACAAGTATGCGTGGCCACTGCGTGTGTACAACTGGGCTGTGTGTTTGGGCGAATACGTAACCAATCTCAGATAGAAGTCGAGCTCACCAAGTGACGATGGCGTACGTGCTGGGTGTGGCAGATGCAAAAAGCTTGAGACACTGGTCAGACGAGGTTTGTGGGGATGGATCCGTGTTCCGACAGTTCATACACTGATGCATCGTGGATCCTGCACAGCTATCAGGTATCTCCCAACGACTCGCACCGACCCAATGAGTCTCCATCAAGGTCTGGGAAGCCAAAAGTGCCAAGCGTGCATCGTCAAGTACCAGCGTCATGCCTCTGATGCTACTGTCCGGACACACACGAGGCGTTGGCGGCACACGGCTGCAGACTCAAAGATCCGACGCGTCGCGTCCGAGTCCAACAAACGACAAGCCGCATCACTCGATCTCAACTGGGCCTCAGCACTCATACACGGTGTCAGCATCACGCTGAGGAAGGCAAATTTGAGCTTCATATCAAGTGGAGCCAGTCGCACCGCGAGCGGCTCGCGATTGTGCGCCCGAATGGCTGCGACGATTGGACTTCGGCGCAGCTCATGCTCGAAACGAGTGTTCGATCGGATGCGAATCACAAGATGCCACAAGCACAAATTGCGCTCCAGCATGGTCTTGACCGGCGGCCACAAAGTCGACTCGTAGTCCGATGCAACAGGGAGTGTGAGCTCCAGCACTTGCAGATGGTGAGACATGGCATGGTGCTCATCAGCAAGACACTCGAAGATGCGAAAGTCGCGCGGGTTCTCGACAATTCGATTTGGGCCGAGGATCAGTCTGTTCGCTCGACACAGCCCGTCTTCGTAACACTGTGGAAAGACACACAGCGAGGCAAATGTGGCGCCTATACGACCCTCCACAACTAATTCCAGGCCTTCCAGCTGCGAACAGTGAGTGAAAAGCTCGCGCACCCAGGTGTTCTGCAACGACACCCTCACACCAATCGTTCCGGTAATACCCAGGTTCTGCACATTCCGTCCAACGACGCGGAGAAGCGCGAGCAAGAAATCGCTTGATGGAGCGTCGTGCAACACGAGATGCTTAAGGAGGTGGCGCGGTCTGGATATGTTGGCGTTCCCGGGGACATAAGAGACGCGGAAGTCCAGAGCATCCTGTCGATGGACCCACGCGCGCCTTCATCCGGGTAATACAACCGTCAGCCAGTCCCCCACGATTTCCAACACACGCAGATCACAAACCGGCTTCTCGAACACGACTCGACCTGGTGCGGCAGCGTTCTCATCGAGCGGGTCGGGTGTCGGGTTCGTTAGTTGAAACGTATCGGACTTACGGACGTGGTGCCTAGATTAGTTTCTTGATCGTGATCAACGATGGGTGCGGCGGGGAAGAGTGCAGACGAGGTATCATTCGCATCGATAAAGCCTTGGAGCACCGTGTTGAAGTCCACGTCGAGCACCGATGGGAAACCGAACATGAGCTTTTTTATCGATCGCAGTGCATCGGCGCTGAAGCACACGGCAAACACCCATCTCAACAAGCGCACGCTAGCGTTCGCGCGACCAATCACCGAGATCGTGTGAACCGAGCGGCTCGTCACCAGCAGCGAGAAGATGCTTTCGATAGTCTCGACACTGGGAGTGTCGCAGAACTTGACGCTCTCAAACGCGGCAAACACACTGGGTCCATGCGTAACGAAAGCCCTCATATTGGTCTCTGTGACTGCAGACCTCGGTACCCACAGGTTCTGCAAACAAACCCCGTGATTTGCAAGTTGGTGAAGAATCGGCATGTGCGCCGGCAGGTAAAACGGCTGATGGTAGTCAATCGCAGCGACATAGAAGACCGGGCGGCCATGGCGGCCGCCAGCGACCGTACTGTGACTCGGCTTCCAGAAACTCTCGAAGTGGCGGTCCATAGCAATCTGGAGAAGCGTGGCCATAGATTCAGTTGCTCCAGGTTCGATCTCAAAGCAAATCGGAGCAACTCCGCGCAGTAGCAAGTGCCCGGAGTCCAATCTCTCTTCCAGCTCCGCCCGCATCACCGCGTACGCGACAGAGTTCCAGTGCTTCCCGGCGTGAATAGCCATGTCGGTACACGACGCGTTATGTCGAAAGCGCTCGACAATGCCAATGCTGACGGATGCGTATGGGGGCAGCTCGTCAATCCACTTGCGAGCCACCGCGTCCCCTGGCCACACCACGTGGACAGCTTGGCGCCACTCGGCCGCGTCACTCAGCGCGAGCAATGCCAACAGATCGAGTCCTTGGCACGCGAGTTGCGCAGTCGCCGAGTCGTGAACGGCGACATACCAACGCCATCTCACCCACATGGTACGCGTCGGATGCTCCGCATCGAGCGTAGAGCGTACGGCGTCGCGTACTGCTGGACCGCGTCCAGCCACGGACGCAAGCGCTCGACGAGCCGCGTCATGCTGCAAAATCCGCACTGCGAGGCGTTTTCCCCTTACCGTTTTCTCCTGATCCGCGATCGGACGGGCGAATGGGCGACATGGGGGGAGAATGCCCTCCCCCACGTCAATCGCAGACGCGTGGAAGTCTCTCGCGCACACTCGCACTGGAGATGGCGGCGGGCGAACGTCATCGCCATCAGTCATGATCACCGAGGTCGGTTTGAGTCTACATAAGTAATTCTTGTGCAACATAGAATCCATTGTTGTGATTTATATGTATAGAGAATCTATAAAAGTCATAATTGTCGCAACCTGATCGAAAATGAGCATTTCGGTGCAATGTTTGGCTATATTTGAAAATGTGCACGAAACCAGCAGCTCAACATGCTCCTCCGGCCCCCACACACAGCTCATCAGAAAGCGCAAGTAGCCCCCCGACGGGATCACCTCCGCTCCTCTCCGCTCCCCTCCTCTCCGCTCCGCTCCCCCCACACGCTACGCTACGACCATGGACGGCCCCGAGCAGCTCCACGCGCTCGTGCTCGAGCTGTCGTCGCCCGAGCAGCGCGAGAGCGCGCTACTGGAGCTCAGCAAGAAGCGCGAGGAGTTTCCCGAGCTCGCGCCGATCCTCTGGCACTCGTTCGGCACGGTCGCGGCGCTGCTCCAGGAGATCGTGTCCATCTACCCGCTGCTCTCGCCGCCGCAGCTCACGGCGCACGCGTCCAACCGCGTCTGCAACGCGCTCGCGCTGCTCCAGTGCGTCGCCTCGCACGCCGAGACGCGCACGCACTTTCTCAACGGTACGCGTCGGTGCTTCCTCTCGAATCCCCCTCCCGAAACGCATGGTCCTAACAACCCACTCACTGTGTGTGTGTGTGTGCAGCCCACATCCCGTTGTACCTGTACCCGTTCCTGAACACCGTGAGCAAGAACCGGCCGTTTGAGTACCTGCGGCTCACGTCGCTGGGCGTGATCGGCGCGCTGGTCAAGATCGACGACTCGGACGTGATCAACTTTCTGCTGCAGACCGAGATCATCCCGCTCTGCCTGCGCATCATGGAGGCCGGCAGCGAGCTCTCCAAGACCGTCGCGACGTTCATCGTGCAAAAGATCCTGCTCGACGAGATGGGGCTCACGTACATTTGCCACACGCCCGAGCGCTTCTACGCCGTCGGCACCGTGCTCAGCAAGATGGTGACCGTGCTGGTCGAGGCCCCGGCCCCGCGTCTGCTCAAGCACATCATCCGTTGCTACCTGCGCCTCTCGGATAACCCGCGGTGCGTCTATTGGCTCCCATAGACGGTTTAGCATAAAATGTGAGACTGATGTGTGGGTTTTGTGTTGTAGAGCCAAGGAGGCGCTCCGCCAGTGCCTGCCGGACGCGCTGCGGACGCACACGTTCGACGAGGCGCTCAAGGACGATCTCACCACGGCGCGGTGGCTCCAGCAGCTGCTGTACAACA
This sequence comes from Pythium rhizo-oryzae, assembly GCA_027475725.1. Taxonomy (NCBI): domain Eukaryota; phylum Oomycota; class Peronosporomycetes; order Pythiales; family Pythiaceae; genus Pythium; species Pythium rhizo-oryzae. The sequence goes on along the minus strand of JAMFLL010000220.1, from coordinate 46,907 downwards.
TCAACTCGTCGGACCCGGCCCCCGCGGGGCTCGGCGGCATGGCGTCGACCATGGTCAAGTAAAATTTCGAGATGAACATGACAGATGGACCAGCCTGTACCAGAACGAAGACTTCAGCTCGTAGGGAAATAATCAGCTAGAAAGGGATCAAGCTGCACAAGTGTGCTTCGACATCGTTGGATTTGCTTCATTCCTAAACTTGTATCGTCAGACTCCACAGAGGGTCACACGTGAATGGTAACAGCATCGTACAGCTAGCGGTGCCAAATCGAGAATCGCCGCGCTGTCCTGCACTCTATGTCTACTGCTCTTCGGCAGAAAGGAGCTTCTTGATTGTGGCGTTGTACAGCGTCGCATGGACGACTTCGTTGTGCTTGAATAGCTTGCGCATCTCCATCGCGAGCGCACGCAGCTCCGCTTCAAACGGCGCCAGCGAGGGGTGCATGCTCCACTCGCCACGGTCACTCAGCGCGACCGACTGAACCGCGCTCACAACACGCGACGAAAAGAGCCCAAAGATCGGGTTGCCCGACTGGAAACTGGCCTGAAGGCGCGGCTCTAGTGCACGAAACTCCGGGTCCTCGGCAATGTTGGCACCATTTGCCGCTGCTTGGAACTGCTGGAGCTCGTCCATCGCGCGCGTGATCAGGTTGGCGCCAGAGACGCCAGGCGAGCCAAGCAATACGCTCAAATCGTTACCAAGCTTGGCGAAGAACTGGTGCGTGATCGGCAGACGGCGACGGGCAATGTACTCCTGGAGCACGATCAGCATTGTCGAGATGAGGGTCATGCGGTCCAGCGCATCCCGGTAACCACGGACACGATCGACATCAAGCGAAAACGTCTCGGGCCACACGCCCGTCGAGCCGGCGATGTGGTTCGTGACCAGCGCCATCATGCTGGTGCGGATGACCTGCGCGTACACAGACGCATCGCCCGCACGAAGACGAGTCTGGGTCTCAGCTGTTAGAGTCGGCAACTCGTTCGCGAGCTCAAGCTGGAGCCATTTCTCGGTCTGCGGGAATGTGGTGCCGTTCTCGAGCTTCACGAGGAACTTTTTTTGTTCGTACTCCGTACCGTGGCGCCCCAAGTAGGTAGCAAGCATGCCCAAGTGCGCGTTGATCATATCAGCGCGAATCTGCTCCACCTTGTCCAGTGCAAACGCCAAGAAATCGACCAGAACACGGATCGGGCTTGGCGCGTCTGCGCGCTGGGACGCAAGCGCAGCAAACCAGTCGTTGAACGACGCTAGGAAGGTATCGCTCGTCTCGCACCGTGCAGGCGCCTCTGCTTGGCGAATAGCATGTAGCACGCGCACACAACGCGTGTGGATCTCGGCGAAGTGGTCGGCCGGACTCGCGAGTAAAGCGCGCATCTCACCAGGATCCAGCGCACTTGCGACGTCCGTGACGAGATCTGCACGAGACTTCACAACGTTGGCAAACAAGCCGCGGAGTTCTTCGAGATGGAGAAGAAGGGTGTTCACGTCGTTGGCCGCAACTGCCTGGTCCCAGAACGCCTTGACCATATTGTCACGAACACGCCCAGTAAGGGACTCGGCACTGGCGTCGGCCATGCTGGGCAAACGGAACGACGGGTTCAGGATGAGTTCGTGTACCAGCTTCTCGTCTCCAAGGAGCGATTCCACCTGTGCAGGCGGCTGGGACGGGTCAACCGTGGTGGTTGATGGCGTAATCGTCACATTCACGCCTTGAACGTGGGTCGAGGAGGGGGCACGAGACGCCCGCGGGGTGCGCTTCACAGGCGATGGCTCGGCCTCACGTTCTTCCTCCATCTCGTCTTCGCTGCTCCCACGGTCCGTTCCCGCGCGCTCAACGCATACCTGCTCAACCGTCGCGATGCGCTGCATAGCTTGCTCCCTTCCGATAACCTGGGCAATCGCACCACGCAATTGTATGAGCTGCTTGTCGGTCTGGCGAATCAGCTGCAGGAGGCCATCGTCAGCGTGGTCGACCACCTTCGCGGCCTTCGCCTCGTAATGGATCTTCGTACGGTAGATATCGTTGTAGCTGCGCAGCATCTCCTGCGCGAGTCGCTCGGCGTCGCGGTCCTTCCAGAGCGAGAAGCACTCAAAGTAGAACGCGAAGCGCGCCTCGAGCTGGGCCACGCAGGTCTTGAGTGCGCGCGCGTGGATCGCACTCTGCGCGTCCTCGTCACTATCGCGTAGGCACACCAGGATGCGCTCCATGTCACGAAGAACGGCCTTTGAGGCGAACCCCAGTCGTTCGCACTTGTTGTTCTCCATGATTTCCGCAGGGTGAGCCGCGAGCATACCGACCATCAGCAACACGCGGAATGGCGCGCTCTTGTTGGTTCGAGGGCTTGCACCGGGCATCGACGACTGCTTGGAGGGAGACATGTCGCCGGCCGCGCTGGGCAGCAGCACACGAAGCACGTACTGCGCGGCGCGAGCGAGCTCGCGCTGCTGCATGATCATCATGCTGTCTTCAAAGCCGCACGCGGCAATTCGCCGCCAGCTTTCCACCAGCGTCTCGACGTGGGTCTTGACGGTCTGCAGCTGCTTCGCGGCCTTGCGCGCGTCCACGTGGCGGCGGAACCAGCGCTGGATGAACTTGGCGCGCTGCACGCGATCCTTTACGCTCTCGACGCACTGCCAGCGCTGCGAGAGGCGGCGCACCATCTTTTGCGTCTGCTCGTCGCGGCGGCGCGCGGCGTCGACCAGCTGGTCCTCAAGCGCGCGTCGCTGGCGCTCTTCGCGGTAGCGCTGGACCTCCTTCACGCTCTCGACCTTCTCGAGCACGGCCTCGACGCGGCGCTTGCAGACGTCCTGGAGGCGCTGCAGCGCGTCCTCGCGGCGCGCGCTGGCGATCTCGAGCTTCTCGCGGGCCGCGGCGCGCGACTTGGACACGGCCTCGCGGCGCTTGGCCCAGGTCTCGGCCGCCACGCGCTGCGCGTGCTGCACACGGGCGCGCGCGTGCGCTCGGCGCTGGCGCTGCACAAGCGAGCGGGTCTCGGCGGCGCGCTGTACGCGCACCACGTACGGCGCCGCAAACTCCGAGTCCGAGCCCGAGGAGCTGCTCGCGTCGTCGCCGGGAGACGCCGGAAGCTGCTGCTGCTTCTGCTGGTACGCGAGCGAGCGCGCCTCGAGGCGGAGCTGGCACTTGCTCTTCTGCTGGTTCACCATACCCGCCGCTCCCAAGAAGCGCAGGCTCAAGTTCTCGTCGGACGGAAGCTGCCGCGTCGGGAAAGGGAAACCTGAATGTTTCCGCGCCAACGCCAATCGCCGAATGAACACCAGAGAAGCGGAGACGTCGCGTCCGCCGTGAGACGCGATGGAGTTACAAGCGGAGGAGAAAGGCGGACGGAGTAAGGCGGATGGAGGAGGAGGATGAAGGAAGCGCGCTTCAATATGCTGCGAGTCCTCGCGCCGATTGGGCCGACACCTCCGGAAGCGCGGCGGCAGATGTTGCCGTTCGGGTTTCCCTTTGTAGGGGCCTTGAAAATGCCCGCCAACTGTGGGAAGTATCCGCAGATGGCGCCCGGGCGGGATGGCATGTGTGACACCATCCTACCAACACTCTCGGTTATATACAAGAATCAAGAACAAAAGCAATCCCGAGGTGTAACCGTAGACATGACTCCCCGTCCGAGTTCAACGTTCTCGCTGCGACAGCGAGAGAAAAGAAAGAAAACCCAGAAAAATTACAGCCGGGGAGTGAACCGTGGACGACCGTATTAGAGGACTCTATTTCACATGGGCGTGATGGCAAACTGGATGCGGACCTGCAATTTGCCGCCGAGTGCGACGACGATGCCGTTGTCGATGGGCGAGATGTCGCCGACGCGCGCGCCGCCGACGGCAGAAGACACATCATGTTGAAGCCCCGTGTCTGCGCTATCGGTCGCGCTGTCTCCTGCATGCGTTGGCCGCGTGTGGGCTGCGTGAGCGCCGCTAGAAGGCGACGGGTTTCCCGTGCCCGACGCGATGCGCTGCTGGAACTTGTGGAGCGTGTCCATGAGCAGCTCGAAGTGCGCACGCTCGTCCTCGGTCGCGTCGTGGATCAAGTAGTCGGCGACGTTCGCAGCGGCGTCTGTCGAGGGTGTGACGGTCGTCGACAGCGGACTCTTGCAGGTGGGACTTGCTGGTGAAGTGATCGTCATGGCTGCACGGGAAGCCTCCTCGTTCAGCTGCACGCGGCAGTCGCGAAGCAGTGCCAGGAACTCGCGGTAGACGAGCGCGTCGGCGCGGCTGGAGCGCGAGACGCGGATAAACTGCGCGGCAATCGCGGTCGCTTCTTCAACGGGCAGCTGGACAGGGCCACCGGACGACCCACCGCGGAGCACGCGGACAAATGCTGTTGACATTCAAGTACGGAATGAGGACTCGCGCTGATCAGATGAGCGAGGGGCACAATGAGCGCACCTTTCTCTGGAATATCACCACGCGCGTGCGGGTGCAATCGAGTGTCGTATGTCTCGAAGCGGCGAGTCAAGTGCAGCAGCCAACTGTCCACGTCGCGCGGTCGGAGAGTCGTCAGTAGCGTCGTCAGCGTTCGCTTGAGCTTGCGACGCTCGCGTGCGAGCTCTGGATTCTCGCCGTATCGCCTGCCAACGCAAGACCCGTGAATATAAGCATGGGCAAGCCCTGTGAGACAATCGGTGGTATGAGAACGTACTCTAAGAAGGCGCGGAAGTCAACTTTGCCGTCATTGGATCGTGGGAAGCGCTCCAGAATCGCGCGCACAAGACTCGTGGACAAGTCAAGATGGAAGCTGTGGAAGATCCGGTGGAAGTCTGTGTGATCCGAGGTATTAGTGGGATGTTCAATCGTCTCGACATCCACTGTGATGAAAAGCTTACCTTGCTCAGCCAAGAAACCCATGCGCTGCGCGTCGAGACTCTCGGCGTGTTCCAAGAAGAGCTCAGCGCCAGTCACAACCGATCGAGGTGTCTCAGAAGTGAAGTGTTTGCTGTCTGATCGAGTGGCAACGGGCTGCTGGAAAAAGACCCGCAAGCGCTTCTCCGCGGCTAAAAAGTCCGCGCCTCCAAGAGACTGTGAAGGATCGCTGGAGGCAATGTTCGACGCCTTTTTCGGCGAAGGTGGTGCCGCTGGGTTATTCAACACGTCTTCATCAGTTTCATCTGCGGATGCGTCGCTATCCAAGTTGCAGAAGCTGGCGAGGTGCTCGTAGTGAACGACAGGGCGCGAACGGCTCCCAGATTCTGTCCGGACGCGGAGATTCGCGAGAAGAAACTCGGTTTCTTGCTTGGTTAGAGGCTTGTTCAGCCGCCGCAGAAGTTTTGCGTCGAACACGTCGTCGTCGATGTACCCTTCGCCGGCCTCGTCCAGCATGAACAAGAGTTCTTCGATGCCTTTGAATCCATCGTACTGACCACCAATCACGCCAGCAAGAAGCTTTCGACGTATACTCTGCGACAGCAAGCGCTGGGTCTCCAGTCGAGGGTCGACTCGCATCATTTGGTGCAGCCGATCGTGGTCCCGTGGGGTATCATCAGTATTGCCGCCCTCAAGCTGCTGCTGTTGAATAAGCCAGTTGCTCCGTTTGTGAGGACTCTTGAGTGGTGATCTCGGTGCATTGGTATCGCTCATTTGTGCCTTTTTGGGCGATTTTGGGCGCTGTGTTGGCACCTCCAGGGACTTCCGGTGGTTCTCGAACGTTTCACAGAATGCCACATAATCGAATCGATCCTTCTTCGACCGGAACCCCTTGAAGACCAGGTCAAAGTCGATGCGGCGCTGATATTTTGGCGCGATAGCGTCACAAACTACATCAATGAAGTCACTGTGGGCAGGCGGTAAAAGATATGAGTGATGGCGTTGAGAAGCGACAAATGGAAATTCATAAGCACCCCAATCGCTCACCTTTTGGACGAGATGTATCCCCTGCCGCGCCGGTCGACGTCTTGGAACGCTTGGAGGATATCACCACCCGTCAGTTCGCTGTGTGTGCGTGCCTTGACCAGCAGCGCAAGCTGCTGCTGGAGAGGTGCGCTGCTGTCGGTCTCGCTGGATCTTGCTGAAGGCATTATCGCTGCAACTTGGATTCTGTGCGTGCATAATTGCGAACCGTTTTATTCAACTGCCGTCTGTGGGGGAGTGCATATATTTATAGCGGGGAAGTGTCAGTAAACCCCGTTTGGTTCTCAGTCTTGATTGCTCGGATTCAGTACGCGAATGAGACGTGCCACTTGATCCTCAACGCCAAGCGCATCTCCCGTTCGGTTGCTCTCGGTCAGGGCTGGCACTCGATATACCGTCACATCGCCCGTTGAGTCGCCAACGACAATCACAGGAGCCGACGGCGCGAATGCGATCTTGGTGCACTCGAGCGGGATCTCGCATGGCTGCGACGCAGATTCCGGATTCTGCGAGGCATCCTTTCCTGGGGAAGTTAGTTCTTCCAGCCCGTCAAAGACTCCGTTTCCTGAGCCTGCAGAAGCTCCAAGACCACCGGGTCCACCATTCGTAGCCAAGCTACCTCGGTTCGTACTCGGTCGAAACGGTGACGGTGGAGCGAATTTTTTTGGGTAGTGCGTGATGATCGGATCGAGACTCGACTGCTGCAGATCCCAGATCTCAATACGGCCGTCCTCCGTCACGGCGCCAAAGATCGTCGCGTCGCTCGGACACCACGAAATACCCAGCACGGCGTGCTGCAAGTTAACCGAGTGGAAGTTGAAGGCCTCCTTCTGGTCGGCTTGGTGCCACAGTTTGATGTTCCAGTCGGCCGAGCACGATAAAAACAAATCTGAGGAGAACGGCGACACCAAGATCTGGTACACTGGTCCAGTGTGGCCAAAGTACGTCTGGAGGTACTGCTCGTTGTACGACACCGAGCACTTATGGATGATGCCGTCTTCCGTGCCGACATAGTACACGGATGGATCGTGCGGTGCAAAGTCTATGCAGTGGCCGCTGGCTTGCCGTGAGATCACGCCACCGTCGGCTCGAGCATCGGAGCCAAGCAACGGATTGGCGACCCGTTTGAGTGTCATCAGGTCGCTGAAGCTGAGTCCCTTTTTCAAGCTCCATTCGGTGACACGACCGTCGCTCGAGATGCTGACGACGTTCTCGCCGCGGTCCGAGCCTTTACTGATCCACTTGACCTGCCAGACGGCATCCAGATGCTTGCCACCCGAGGTCTCGCTTGTGGCGTCCGGGACAGGAACGTGACGCCGACAAGCATTCGTTCCTGAAGCAGGATCTCCACCAGCCGACGCACTCGGAGGTCGACTAGCGTCATTGGACCCACCAGCAGCAGTTGGAGGCTTGGGCGTGTTATGGGCATGCTGGGGCGGTGGCGGCGCGTCCTCCTTTCTCGTGTCGTAGATCGCGACGACCCCATTAGCAAAGCCTACGGCGAGCATGTACGGTTGCGAGCAGCTGAAGTCGATTGACGTGACGCCGACGTCCAAGTTGTAGATCCGTTCAGGGAACTCGGGGTTCTTCAACGACCAGAACAACACAAGTCCGTCATCGGTGCTGGACGTCTCTAACCCGCCGTTCCCCGCACTTGGTTGCGTTGAGCTCCCACTGGGAGCCCCGATTGCCGCAGCTGATGGACACTCAGGTCGCACTTCGGCGCGCGAGTACGCGACTGCGAGCAAGTCTTCGTTCACTTTATTCCACGCGAGACAAGTCACCGTGCGGCCCTCCGTGAGGGTGCACTGGAAGGCCCAGAGTTTTTCAAGACCTTGGCGATTCGCTCGACCAACCATGGCTGAGCCGAGGCCGCCTCCACCAATAGCGGCCGTGTTGAAGCTTCCAATGGGCGGAACTGCTGACACGCTAGAGGCGTTCAACGTTGGCTCACTGGCGAGCCCGATAGAGGATCGCCAGTCGTTGTGATCACCGGCGGCGAACTTGCCCCTCGACAATGCATCGAGCGCTGACGCCGACGAGCCCGAGCTACCTGTGAGCGCCGGGAAGTTACGGTAAAGTACGTGCTGGTGGTGGTAAACGTTCTGCTGCACAGCGCGCTCCACGATGCTGACGGTCTTGAGCAGCGACGCCGACGCCAGTACTTTGGCCGTGCGCTGTTGCGCGATGATCTCGCCCATGTCGACATTCGTGTTGGCGCGCGCGTACGCGTTCTGGCTAGACTTGCCGTCGTTGCTGCCGTTGCTTAAGATCTGCGACGCGCCGCCGCTGAGCCCGACCTGGCTGTTCGCGACGCTGTTGCTGCTGTCTTCGCCGCCACCGCCCGCTCCGACAACGTCCTGTGAGGCGCCGAACGACACGTTACCGCTGCTCTGCGAAGGCGACGCCATCGATGAGCTCGAGTTCGCTGTCGAGCGCCCGAAGTCCTGACTCGTGTGGGCGTTCGCTCCGCTGCTGTGGTGGAACACGCGCGACTTTTGGCTGTTGTTCTGCGAGTGGCCACCCTGTCCGTGGCGGTGCTTGCGTGCATGGCGCAGCGCGTGCTGTCTGGCGCGAAGGTCATCCACGATATCACCGTCCACGTCCAGCACGCAACCCGGGGAGACCATCGTGGCCTCGACGATGTCGAACACTTGCTGCTTGAGCACGATCTCGCCGTTCTCGCCCAGCTCCCCTGGCGACCGACCCTTGAATTCGCCAGTGCCTCCGTTCGCGCTCGTGGTCGCTGCGTCCATCGTGCCGGACTCGTCATGATCGTTCTGGTTGTCGTCCTCGACGCGCACGCAGTCGAAGATATCCCAGTCCGTCGCCATACAGGCAGAGTCGCGCGTCGCAGGCGGCGCGGTCATCACCTCCTTGGTTTTCTGCGCGAGCTGGAGCGTCTGCGAGCGGCCCTCGACGAACTTGTCGCTGCCCTTCTTGGCCGCGCACATTTCGACGTACTGCCGATTCCGCTGCGTCACGGCCTGGTGGTACGACGCGTCCTGCGCCACGCACAGACTACGCAGCTCAAAGATCATCTCGGTCGCCGTCTCGACCAACACAACCGTCACGGGCCGGCGCGGCTTCTTCTCAGCCTTGGGCGGCGCCGCCTGCGTGGTGCTCGCTAGCAGCGCCTGTGTGATCGACGACGTCTGCGTGATGTCCGCTAGCACTTTGGGCGCCGCCATCACCGCGTCACCATCAGCCTCGCCGGCGCCGTCGTCCTCCTCTGGGGCCGCCGCCGCCACCGGCGGGGCTGCAATGCTTGGCGGTGGGACGGGCACCACTGAGGGCCCCTTAGCGCTCGAAGGTGCCTTCTGATTGTTGCTGGTGACTGTCGGCGCGTTGTTGTCGTTGTCCGAGTCGTCGATTGAGGACGTGGAGAGATGGTCCTGGCTCAAGATCACGCTCGCGCCCACGCCGGCGGGCTTGCCGCGCTTGCCCTTGCCGCCGGCGCCAGCTCCCTTGCGCTGCTGCTCCTGCGCGGTCGACGGCTTGATGCGGCTCACGAGCAGCGACTGCGGCGTGACGTCCACGCCCTCGAGGTACACGCGCGCGGCCGACTTGCCGCCAGCGCCGGCGCCGGCCGTGCCATTGACCACGCGGCTCGAGTTGGAGACGGACGAGGCGCCGAAGACGCGCGAGCGCGAGGCGCTCGGGTTGACGTCGCGGCGCGAGCTGCGGATCCGCGAGGAGCTCGCGTGCACGCGCGCGGACGACGGCGAGCTCATGACGGCGGCTCGGAGGTGAGACTGTGGTCCGGAGACCTTGGCCGGCGCGATCTTGAAAGGTCGCGGCTCCACGTGAACGATACGAACCGTAGGATTTACGATACGAACTACACGAGTATAGAACGCCCTCAACGGTTCGTAACCTCTCTCAATCCGCGATGAAAGCAAGTTGATCATTGAGCGTGGTGGTGGCGGAGCTTCTGGTTGGTTGGGTCTTGGTTCCTGAGTCGTTCCGACGACCACGTCAGCTGTGGCGTTGGAGTCAGCTTCTGGTCGTGCGATGCTGTGCTGTATCGTCAAAGCCAGATTCGCCGTTTAGGGTCGCGGAGATTCAAGGACATCCCTGCAGTATCCTCGCAGTGCCCGACCGTGCCGGTGGCGGCTCCAAGCTCCGAGTTTCCACTCCTTTCCTTGCCTCGGCCCCGTGGCTGTTGTGGGCCTTTCGGGTGAATCCACACGCAGCTTCCCGCATCTCCCTCTTGTCAGCGCTGTTGCAAGGTCACTTCGGCGTGACTAGGATGACAACTCAAAGCGCTGCAGGGCGAGGTCCGACCGCGGGCTCTTCGCATAACAGGCGTCCTGCCTCGTGGCTGTAGGAAGTTCCGGGGGTCTCACGACACCCGATGGGAACGGGCAGAAGTGGAGCACGCTGTGGGTGGCGTGTGGTCGCGTCTTTACCGCCCGCCTGCGGTTTCGTGTTCCTCGTGGCGTTCGTTGCGGTGGCTTCGGCCCGCGCGTATCCCGTGGGACCCTGGCCTTTGAAATCACTTCTCCGGCGAGCCCTGGCCGCAACCATTTCTTCTATAATACTACCAGGCGATGCGCATGGTGATCACCATGGAAGTGTTCCACCCCACTTCATGGCGCTCGAGGTGAGCTGGTCGCCGCGATGGGCTACACTTGAATCACAAAAGCATCACTGTTACCACCGCGCGCTGAAACAGTCGGTCTCAGGAGCTACACCGTAAGCGAGCTCCGTGCCGACCTGAGGTCTCCGGTGTCCAGACGCGAGTCGCCACGGTGTCAGCGACGACGGCTGAGTCAGCGGCTCGGTGTTGCAAGCACTGTGGAGTAAGCTGTTGGGAATAGGGGGTTCTGCTACTGTAGAGTACGTTGGTCATGAGTGTGGGCGTGGCTCTCGGCGGCCCTCGTCGCTTCGGAGGGATCTTGCAACAGGCGAATCACCTCGAGGCAGGTGCGCGGCCCCCCGGCCGCCGGGCGAGCTCAACGCAACGTGGGAAGCCAACAAACCTTTGGCTTGCTTCTGGAGTGGAACTGATCGCCAGCACGTGTAACGGTTGTTCTGCATCTTCTCCCAGCGGCTGCATACACAATGGGCGCAAAGGAGGAACACCGTCCAGAAAGGGCTGCGCTCCCCAACCCTGTCGGCTCTGTCCTCTCCCAGGCCAACGCCGCGCGCGGTACATACTGTACCCTGTTCTGGGGAATGTTATCCACCAATCCGACTGGAGGTAGAGGGGAAGCACACGCGAGAGCATCCCCCTGCCTTCCCTTCCCTTGTGCACGATATCTGGAAGGTGTGGCGCCGTCCGTGGCGTACACCTTGAGCAAAGGCTCATTCGACATCAGGATCCACGACGGGCAGCAGCTAGCGCCCGAGCTCGACGGACTGGTGAGGTGACAACCGCGTTGTCCACCTAAGACGCAGCCATGGCAGCGCACGCGCCAGCGATAGCGACCTCGGCCTTCCAGGAGCTGCTGGGTGTTGTCTCGACGACAAGCGCACCCGGCAAGAGCCACGACCAGTTCCCTGGTGGTGGTCGTCGAGCCCAGCTCGTGACGGATGACGAGCAGTTGACGCTGGACCACGTCTCGGCGGTGCCGAACGGGACTGACTCACGACGTGATCCGAAAGCATTGATGCAGTCGGGGTCAACTGCTTCATCGCTGATCACGCCCGTCGTCAAAACGCGCAAGCGCCGGAAGACCGCTCGTCGGCGCGAGCAGTGCCGCGTGAACCAGGCGAGATACCGCAGACGACAGAGCGAAAAAAACGAGGCGCTCGGGGTATCCGTCGACGAGATCCAGCTCGAGATCCTGGAGCTCCAGGCGCGACGAGATGGCCTCTGCAGTCGACTGAGCCGTCGGCAGATGCTCTTCAAGCTGTTTGATCTGCTGCGCTGCGGGCTCACGAACGTCAACAACGACGACCAACCGCCGTCCTCGCCGTCGCGCGACCAACAGATCGATTTTATCTCCTCGGCCGTCCACGAGCACGTCCGCTTAGGAGCCATACGCGGCTGCGCGGCGCTGCTAGCGTGCCTCGACCGTTTCTCCTCGCTCGCCGGCGACGTGCGGATGGTGCTTTGTGATGTTCAAGACCTCCACGCGGACGACGCGACCACGACGCTGAGGCTCTCGATCCGCGTGGAGCTCACGATCACGCGCCACACGATCGTCGAGATCGCCCCGCAGCTCTTGTTGTCCGTGAACCGAGTGCTCGAAGACAAGCTGGTCGGCCAGCGGCTCGCGTGCGACGGCCAGGGGCTGGTGGTGTTTGATAGCGACGACCGCATTGTGGACGTGACCTGGACGCTCGACTTTGTGGGCGCGTTGGGACGCCTCCTGGACATCCGAGAGACGGCCGAGGTGCTGGAACACTCGTACATGATGGACGACTCGTTTTGGCTGCCGGAACCCGAGGAGCTGCCTGTACCATCGACCGACTGGTCGCGCGGACGCCATCGCTACTCAAGCGGACAGCATTTCTCCCAGTTGGCGCTCGCGTTGTGATGTGAGAGCGGTGGAGCCGAATCGGGGCAGCCTACGTCATGCGCGCTGACCGGATCTTGAAAAGTCGCAGCTTGGCACAAAGATAGGATCGCAAGTAGTGTTTGTAACTGGTCAGGTCTCCGATAATGGCACAGCAGCATAGTCTATGCTATGCTGCGTAGAGCTCCCACGATTCCCGGAATCTCCACAGTTCCGGACGGTGCACCCGCGAGTGAGTGCCGGCCGGAAACGCCTCGGGTGAAGACTCTCGGCGCCGTTTCATGCGCACAGCTCGGCCTTGATTAGATCAAGCGGCTCGCGCCGGCCACTCTTCGTTTTGACAGAGCCGACTGGGAGAACAAACGGGATGGGCGACACAAGTGAAGAAGTCGCACTGTTTCCAGTGGTTCTAGGATGAAACGCTCGTGGCTGGCGCAACCGGGTGTCCCCTCCCACGGAAAACTTCCAGCAATATCGATTCGAGCGCCGTGGAAGAATCTGCGAGTGGAAGGACTCTTTCCACGGCGCGCGGATCGATACTGCTTGAAGTTTTCCGTGGGAGGGGACACCCGTTGGACCTTCCGAAGGAGAGGAGAAATCGAATGCGCCACTGAGCTCATCTTCATTCAATGAAGATGAGCTCAATACGTAGCAAGTTCGATCCCACGGCCGGCTGCTACAGCCACTGCAGGCTGCAGTGCGGGGAAGAAGAGACCTGGGTTCCATCCATAAGCCAACAATACCTGTGTGGGTACTGTACAGTGTACTCTTGTGCTTCACAGCACGCCACAAAATCACGCCCCGTCTGATTCAGCAACTGAGACCTTTGGATCCGACGAATGCGGATGAGGGTTACCTACGGTATGACATGGCCTACAATGTGGGCCATGTCGTAGGCTAGTGCGAGCGTGGGGAGTGTGGCCGCGTCTTTACTGCGTCCCTGCGGCTTCGTCTTCGATGGAACACACGTCCCCACCCACGTCGTCTGAGTCACCAAATATACAGTACCGGTACAGGACCCGACACACACACACACACACACACACACACACACACACACACACACACACACACACACACACACACACACACACACACACACACACACACAGGGATCCTCCGCCTGCACGATGGAGTCAGCAACTCGCAAAAGGCGGTGAGAGGGGCGCCAGGCCGCATCCCACTGCACGCAGCTGGCGCACGGGTTGGCGGGGGCGCGTGAAACGCTCAGGCTCTGGGGAGAAGACTCTTGACCTGGACTCAACCGCAGGCCGACAGCCATTCCTTCCAGTCGCCTCTGTGCGAGCTAAAACGTGGACAGCAAGGTCACGAACTCGGCTTGTGTTTCCAGCATGCCAACATTCGGTCGATGAGTCAAACGGGTTGACTCGACGGCTCATGGAGCCCTCGGACGCATTTTACACAGAGAACGCTCGGTACTTGGTCAGAGTGCGACTAGAAACTCGCCGAGTCCTTTTCTGCAGCCGAGGTCGGCGTTAGGGAGCGCCAGTGCGCGAGCACGTGGGCGATGCAACCCTGCATGTGCACGGCGGTCGGAGGGACCGTGTAAGCAGCGTAATAAATCTTCAACGCACGCACAATATTTTTGTGTCTGACAGAGAAACAGGCTAGTTGACTCCGATTGTCACCACTGCACACAGGAACAGGCAGAAACGGCTGAGTCAACGAATGAAATTTTGTATGAATGGCGTCGATCTTGGGGCAGTTCTGAGCTGTTCATACCGATGACCTTCACGGGGAGCATGTGAACGGTGTCTACGCAGAAGATTATCACTGCGGTCGGCCAAGGGTTCCGTAAGCACTAAAACACACACGAAAGCGCTGCTGCCGAGGCGAAAGAAGAACAAAAGAACGTGGAGACCAGAAAATAAAAACCGCAGAGTCGTGCGAGCGCTGTCCTCTCCCATCGAGGTGGCCAGGCATTCGCTGTTGGACTGGCGATGCCCGTGTTCTGGAGGAAATATCCACCAATCCAGAGCCGAGGTGGAGAGAAAGGAGAGGCCCCGCTCTGCTCCCCTCCCCTCCCCCTCCGTCCTTCCAACCTTTTAAGGCCCGACTTTTTTCTTTAAAAAAAAAGTCGGGCCATCTCCTCCTCCTTGGCTCCTCGAGGAGGATCGCTTCCCCCCGAGCAGCCTGGGCGCAGTCCCGATTTCTCTTTTCGATCATTCTTCAAGGAGCCCCACGACCAGCAGCACCGCCACACACGCGCTTGCGTTAGTCTCATTGAGATCCTCATCAGTCTCACAGCGCAACATCACAGAGCACGCGCCAATGATGATGATGAGCTTCCTGGCGCTGCTGAACGCCGAGCCTCTGGCTGCAGACCTGGGTATGAGTCCACTCGACGACGCTGCGCCACCGCGAGATTTCTTACACACGTTCGGCACGGCAGACGTGAGCGTCTACGAGCAGTTAACGGCGGACCACGGCTCAACGGTGCTTGACGGACTGGACTCGCCGTGCGCGTCAGTTACGACCAGCCAGTCCACAACACCGCCACCCGCCTTGTCGCCACCCGATAGGGCTCCTACCTTCACCGCCGCACAGGCGTCTCATGCCTTCTCGTATACCACGCTCAAAAGGCGCCCGCGCTTCAAGACCGCCCGCCGGCGCGAGCAGTGCCGCGTGAATCAGGCGCGATACCGCAAACGGCAGGTGGAACGCAACACAGAGCTCCGTGCGGCGGTCGACGAGATCCGATGCGAGATTGAGCAGCTCCGGGCACACCGCCAACGCCTGCAGGATCAGCTTGAGAATCGGAAAAGCCCCCGACATACGCTGGCCAAGCTCTTTGATGTGCTGCGGCGTGGACTCGCGACTGTCAACAGCGACGACCAACCGACGTCCTCACCGTCACGTGACCAACAACTCGAGTTTATCGCGTCCACTGTCCACGAACGCGTTCGAGTGGGGGACACGCAAGGCCGTGGAGCGCTGCTAGCGCGGCTTGACCGCTTCTCCTCGCTCTTTGGATACATCCGACTGCTGCTTTGCCGCATGCAGGACGTCCACGCCGACGACGTAACCACGACGCTGCGCCTTTCCATCCGTGTGGAACTCACGATCACATCAACTACGATCGTCCAGATCGCTCCGCGGCTCCTTCTGTCCGCGAACAGAGCGATCGAGAACAATCTCCTCGGACAACGAATCGCGTGCGATGGACAGGGGCTGGTGGTGTTTGACCGACAAGGCTATATCATCGACATGACCTGGACGCTTGACATTGTGGGCGCGTTGGAACGCCTTCTGAGCACCCGAGAGACGGCCGAGGTGCTGCAGCACGCGTATGTCATGGACGACTCGTTGTGGTTAGCGCCGCTGCCGGAACCCGAGGAGCGACGTACGCCATCGAACGACTGGTCGCGCGGACGCCATCGCTACTTGAGCGGGCAGCGCTTCCCGCGCGCTTTGACATGTCCGGGCTTCGACGTAGCCTGCGTGTAAGCGTGCAGTATCGAGTCCTTGGTACTACATAGTATATATTCCTACATACTGGATTGGAGCCGTTAGTGGTGTGACTAAGTTGTGGTACAGCGTGGCCGTGTTCGCTGTCCTTTCCCCTTTGTTCGCAAGCCGCCAAGCTAATCGTCCCTTGGGTCTCTTGCCGCGTGAGATACGTGGAGGGGGACCGGCTGCATGCCTAGATGTTATAACAGGAGGAAAGTGCGAGGCCGTCGGAATCGCTGCTGACCACTGTAATAGTCGTGCAGTGACGTCGACTCATTTTTCATTTAATATGACTCGCTTTTTGAGCCACCTCCTCCAACGATGGACTCGCACGATCAAGGGCGGCATGTTTGAAACCCACATAATGTGAGCGAGATGCATTGCCGAAGCCAGTTCGATGTTGGAAGAGGGAGATTCCTTCGCGAGAGCAGGATCGCTGCCACGAGAACGGTTGTACGACGCGAGGAGAAAACTCGATATAACTGTAATAATACATATCAAGGCGTACATGTTAAATTCATGTGCTAAGTAATCCGTGAGACCAAACTTGATTCACTTGTGAAATACATAAGTCTGTGGTGTTTCGGATCGCTACACGAATTGTACTGCAATGTACTGGAAATGTCACCAGGAGTCGTCTGAGCCGGTGCTGGAGGCAGCGTCTTTGGCCCGGCCAAGGATATGGGTACCGTACCGTGATATCGTCGTCGCTGGATACGCATAATACATAGCGCTTGCGCTGGGGCGAATGGTCGCCGATTGTACTGTTTAGCACGAACGTCAGGGGGTGCGGGCCGACGGAAAGAGACCAATTCAACCGCGACCAACAGACTGGCGCGCAGGCGTGTCGGCGCACCATTGGCGGGGGGCAGCCAGACAGCCCGAAGCCCAGCCACACAAAGTCTATCAGTTGACAGTTGACCGGTCCACCTTCGTAAGGCAGCACGGGCGGTCCATGAGTATGCTGGCGGGACAATTGGTCAACTGATAGCCAGTCTGACGAAGCGGATGATGCTGAGGGCTACATATCTGGAGTGGAGCTTCTGGCTCGTTTTAACGCTCAAAAAGCGGGTTTCGAGCGCTGCGCTCTAAGAGAGTCATACCGGTAGGTATGTCAATGAAGCTTGGCAGATGTGCAACAGCAGAAGGAGCCAGTGGGGACTGTTTTCTGCCACCCCAGGTGTCCCAGACGTCAAGATCAGAGCTTCTGCTCTGTCGTGCGCGACGCTTCCGGGGGGAGTCAGTTGGAAGTTCCATCTTGGAACTCAAAAACGCGCTAGTGTGCCACATCTATAGTGCAGAGGAAGAACCGGCGAGCCAAGTGTGTTGCTACACGCTGCTATTAGTACTGGGACCGGTTTATGGCGAAAGAAGTGGACCCCATCCTCGCGAATTGGCTTCATGGTAAACGGACCGAAGGTTCTTTGGTGGCGCTGGGCACTCTCTTTCATTTACGTTGGTCATACGCCATAGGAACCAGTTGCAATCCGGCTCGTCGTGGCGAGCCCCCACAACCATGAGCAACGGCTCATTCATAATGTGTTGATCCAGTTTCACAGGATGAGTTAGTCGACCGCTTTTTGTAGGGAATAGCCAATTACAGTTCCGAGCCACTGGTTATCATTTGACAGCGAATGAAGAGCCGGAGGATGCAGAGGCCCCGACAACTGACACTGGTCGGACCAGGGTCAACTCATGCGGAAGTCTCGCACGCCCCCCTCAGGCTGCCAGGACCACTCATGCGGAAGTCTCGCACGCCCCCCTCAGGCTGCCAGGACCCGCGCGATCTGTACGTGCGAGCTCCGGTCGCCGAACCAACTGGGACCCATAGATGCCGTATGCTGGAACGGTCATCAAGAAATGACCTCTCGCACACTCGCACTCTCGAAGAGGCGGCTGCCTGTCGCCTACGATCGCATTGTGGGCGTTTCGAGACGCTTGTGTGGAACACATACAAAGACCCGATGACCCTCTCCCTCCTGATTCGCCCAGACCGATCGATTTGGGCAAGGCAGGTGCTGGTGCCAGAATGGAGAGCACGCCCTCCCGCTCCTCTCAACAACAACAAAAAACAGAACTCCTGGAACAAACGCGCGGCTCTGTGGTTCATCTCACCACAGAGCGACAGCGCGCTGTGCGAGATGGTGTAGCTTCTTGTTAAAATTGTGTGGAACGTTCCATGGGCGTCGCGTGGGTTGGCGCCGGGGCGCCCGTCCCAGGGTCTCGTGCCCTGCGCATCCGTCTGGACCCAGTGATTGCGCCGAAGGTCTCACGTCGCTCAACTCCCACAGTGCCGTGCGGCAAAGACACGCTCCGAGCGGCCCGTTGATAATATCCGGCTGAAACCTTCCAACCGCTCATCAGACCGCTAGATCAGTGGATACAAAGACTTTCCAACAAGATTTGGCTCGCCGACTCAGGAGTGTACACTGAGATACGGTGGAGATATCAATTAGCTGATCGGATACCCTGCGCAAACCAATCGCCCGTGTTTCTCTCCCAGAGCTGGACGAAAGTTCTTTCTCGCGCTTGTGCGCGGACAGCGGGCTATTGTGCCCGCTTGGGACTCGTTCCTCCCCGGCTGAAACACACCCGCGGCGAGCCGACAGGCAGAGCTGTGTCCTCGAAGAACCACCCACCGCCGAGGACGAGCGGCTGAAACCAAGCTTCCCGTGCCGCCTTCTCTTCCCTCCGCGTGCTACCCGTAGCGCCTGGAGCCCAGCCGCGCGCTCCCTGGAGCTACGGAGAGGCCCTCGTCTCGTCCTCGAACACTGCGTTGCGCTGACATCACCCCAAGGTGAGTCTGTTGTGTCCTGATTGTATAACCAACGACGCCACACCTAGGAAGGTCGTCCGCCACGTCGCTCATGTCCGCCCTCGCGTGTCGATTCTACTAGAAGATGCGACGGCACCCGTCCTGGGACGCGCCACGCCCGCCTCAAGTTCCTCCTCTAGGTCCAGTGAATGGCGAGCTCACCTCCCAGCAGGAGACACTGCCTTCCTCCCCCTCCCTGTTGCTGCCGCGGCAACCGCGCGCGTTGACCGCCGACACCCACGCGCTGGGGTACTTCTATTCCGACCAAGTCAACACCCCCCCGCCGCCGCGCATGCTGCGCTCGATCTCGCAGGAGTCCACGAAGGCGTCACTCTCGCTCAGTTCCGTCATGATCTCGTTACATGGAGAAAGCGAGAGCTCATTTAGCTGCAGTGGCAGCACCACATCCGCGGGCGGGACTGAGGCAGCCCCGGGACAAGTCGGTGCCAAGCCCAAGAAGAAGCGTGTGCGCATCAAGACCGAGCGCCGTCGCGAGCAGTGTCGTCGTAACCAGGCGCGGTACCGCAACAAACAGAAACTCTCGGCGATGCAGCTTGAGCAGACCGTGGACCAGCTCCGCGACGAAGTGGAGCAGCTCCAGCATCAGCACCACGAAGCGCTCCATCGCTCGTCGTCACCATCGTCTCCATCGCCGCGGGTGACGTCCCCAGAAGACGTTGTGGCCCAACTCTACCACGTCTTCCGGTTCGGGCTCAACGTAGGGCGCGATGAGTCCTCACTTTCGCCACATCGACGGCTCCCGTCGTTAGAGGACCAGGTTGCGTTTGTCACGACAGCGTTCGACCCGGATCTACAGGTTGGTGACGCGCGCGGCCGCGTTTACAAACCCCGAGTCGATCCAGGCGACGTTCGATCTCCACCTCAAAGTCTCCCCGAGCACGCTGCGGCACGTGTTTCCGCACCTCGTGCGCGCCGAGCACCACCAGATCCGGTGGAAGCTGCTGGGCCAGCAGCTGCGGTGCGCCGGCTCGGCGGTGCTGCTATTTAACGACCAGGGGCTCGTCGCGCAGCTCACGTGGAGCCTCGACCTCGTCGCAGCGCTCCAGGCCGTGCTGACCATCGATGAGACTGCGCGCGTGCTCCAACACGCGCAGATCGAGCAGGACGCGTACCTGCTCGCGTCGGGCGAGGACGCACCCGCGCGCCACGTCGCTCGACCACACGTCGTGTTGCGTGGCGGCGGCGAGGACAGCAGCGACGCCACAGTGTCTCGCGATGTTGCGTTCCGTGTCGCACGAGACGAGGGCCGACGCTGGGACCACATTGCGGACGATGGGTTTGCCACGGTGTGAGCGCACGCTCGTGCGGCAATGCTGTCCATGCGGCTCGCTGGTGTTACGACGGGCAGCGCCCTCGGCCACGGCCTGTCCTAGCTAGGCACGGCGCGGCCGAGCGACCAGTAGGTTGTGTCTTGACACGCTGACTAGATCTTCGAACCTCTCATCTCCAATGTGTGCTTAATCAATATCTATTATACAGACTCCTGCTTGTGGACGTAACAACCAATACACTGTTAAACCACATGTAAAGTGTGCGATCGTCGCGCGCGTTTGTGGACTTGGTTCGAAACGAGGGGTACGTTCGCACGAACGTACCCTCGCGCGCAGCCCGCGGTCGAAAGTTCTTTCGCTCTCGCTGCAACAAAGCCAGCCGCGCCGGCCGACGGAAGAACACGGCCGAATTCGGAGGAGCCGCACGCCAGGCACACACGAAACACAGGTGCACGTGGTTACACGTAACCCCACCCGTCGGGTGACCAGCTCCCCGCCTGTCGGTCGAGGCCCCGCAGAACCCTTCGTGGAGGGAAGCGGAGCTCAGGGACGGACGGATCCACTCGCGCTCGCCCTCGTGTGCCGCTGTCGCCGCGTCGGTCTCTGCTCCGCGCACCAGGCATCGACGCGGGTCGAGCCACGCGGGTGTTACGCTCGTGTCCCCCCGGTGTGACTGGACGTGTCACACATGGCACGTCGGCCCTCTCGATCTGAGCCAAGTCGGCCGCAGGACCAGCCGCCATCGCCGTCGCCGTCGGGTAGGACTGTCGCCTCTGGAGACTCGCCGCGCGCACGCGGGTCGATGGCCTCGGTCTCGGCCTCCGTGGGTTCCACCACGGGCAGTTCCGCGACGGTCTCATCTGGAGGTGGGCGCCGTTCGTCGGTCGACGGGATCAGCTCACGGCGTCAACTCCTCCGGGCGGCTGTGTCCGCTTCGCATCCGCCGGACGCGGACAACCCCTCCACGGCCAATGCCGATGCGGTACCGACACTGGTGCCGCCCGCGGGGCCCAAGCGCAAGCGCGTCAAGACGGAGCGGCGCCGCGAGCAATGCCGGCGCAACCAGGCGCGGTACCGCGACAAGCAGCGCGTCGCGTCGCTCACGCTGGAAGACACGGTTGAGGAGCTGCGCCTCGAAGTCGCGCGCCTGCGCGTGCAGCGCCAGTCGCTGTATGACCGCATCAACACGCGCGACTGCGCGGTGCGCGTCATGCTCGAGTATTTTCGCCTCTTCCGGTACAGTCTCACCGTGGATGCGCCGTCCGGACCGACGTCCTCGCCCTCGCGCCGTCGCCTACCTCCGCTTGACCAGCAGCTCGCGTACGTGACGTCGGCGTTCCACGAGGACCTGTTGGTCGACAACGTGCACGGCCGGGAGTTCTTTCTGGAGCAGACGCGGCGTTTCTCGACTCTCTATGACGGGATGGCGGGCATTTTGGACCGGTACGAAGTGCTCCCCGAGGCTGAATCCACCACGACCATCAACCTCATCATCCACATGGACATGACCGTGACAGCCATGACTATTCGATACGTGTTCCCTCACTTGTTGCGCATCGAGCACAACGACATCCGCTGGAAACTCCTGGGCAGCCGGCTGCGGTGCCCCGCGACTGGCCTCTTCCGGGTCGACGCCGCCGGCAAGGTCGTCGCGGTGCGCTGGACGATGGACCTGGTCGCTGGCCTACAACCCGTGTTACGGCTCGACGAGATCGCGGTCGTGCTCCAGCAAGCGCAGATCGCGAACGAGTCGATCCTGCTCGAGCCTGGAGAGGAGCTTGGCAGTGCAGACGTCGTGGAAACCGTCGAGGGCGTGGAACCCCAGGACGAGCCATGGTCGGACAACGAAGGCGAGGGACCACCGTGGAGCACTGGACGGGATCCCGCATCGGCAAGAGACGGGGGGTATCATGTGCTTGAAGTGTGTGAGGACACCGAGCGCAGTGATGGAGAGGGGGGGCAGCTGATTCACGATGGCAAGGGCGACGACTTTGTCATGGTCTGAGTTGAAGTTGTTGACTTCCGTGCCTATGTTATGAACTGTGAACTGTGATGTATCCGAAGCGGGTGCTTGGACTATCGTACGTTGTACCACGCCGTGAAGCTATAACTGTAAATGAATGGTGAATGGATGGCATGTCACATAGTGCGTTGTGTCAAGACGGATTCTCCTTCCGCATTCAATTATTAGGTTGCTGTGTGTTTGGAAAGTATCCCAAGGTACTTGAACTGAGTTGACAGTGGAGCCACTCCTAGCCGTACAATACAGTCCGGTAAACTAGTGAAACAAATCGCCAAGGATACACACAGGGCTGCATGTGGCAGCGCTACAGTGCATGACTCACACGAAGGCTCGGGAGGACTGGGACTCATCTCTGCGAATAACAGCACGCGTGTGTTGGCGAGAACGCAGCGTCGGTTCTGATTTGATGTGTTTCTGCTTTCACGAAGAGACCTACCCTACCCATTCCTGTTTTGTTCGACGTCTCTGACTTCACATCTTCGCCACCCTCGAACGAGTGCCATGGAATCCCACTGCGGGGGATCGCTTGTCGTGTGCACGCGTGTCTGTTGGGTTGAAGCAAGACAAGGTGTGCACACTGTGAACGAGCCGTTACACTTTACGGTCAGCACTCGCCGGTGCCAGCGCGGGCTTGTCGAGACCAGTTCTGACGAGTCCCACAAAGAAATAGAACACGAGGACGGGGCCGGCCATGATCAGCAGCACGGGTACGTAGTTGCCACCCAGGCCGTTCTGCACCCATGGCGTGAAGATGTAGTTGAGCAGGCCCATCGTGAACGAGCAGACGGCCAAGAACGCCTGGAGTGAGCCGTACACTTCACCCGGGAAGCAGATCACTTGTACACACAGGACATCCACTCGTAAATATCGCCTTGTGCGTTCGCTCACGTGACTGACAGCCAGGCAACGTACCGATGTAGGCGAACTGGAGCGAGTAAAATGAGGCCTGGGCCATCGCGAAGAGGATGAGCGACACGATCTGCATCTTCATCGACGGGATCATAAGCGAGCCGAGGAAGAGGTGCACGAGCACGAGTGTGAGCAGGAACACGGGCTTGAACCCCCATTTGTCGATCACGTGGCCCACGAAGGGCGTGTAGATAAACGTGCCGTTCATGATGATTGGGAACAGGTAGTTGACGTAGTCGGCCGCTGTATCGTCGTCACCGCCGTCATACTTGTAGATGATGTTGGCCAATGCGCTTCCGGCGAATGCAAAAATGGTAGAGATCCAGCCGAAGTAAATACCTAAGTACCATAGGTCGGGTCGGCGGAGCTGCTCCTTAAGACCAGCCCACAGCCCGGTCGGTTTCTAAATCAATAGGAGTAGTACGTGTTAGCTCAGCATCGCATCCTCGCAGCTGTAAGACTTGGATCACGTACGACAAACACGGGCAGGCGGAACCTGAAACCAGACAGCGTGAGGTGAGAGCTCGGCTGCGTGACCGCGTGGAGCGGGAACACCACGAAGCACACGACCAGACACACGAGGATGAAGAACCTATAATTCAAAACACAAACAAACTTCAGATCGATTTCTCTCATCCATGTCAGCTTTGTTCGATTCGGTACACACGCGTAGCTGACGAAGAACGTTTCGCGGCTGATGCCCCCGATCATGAGCAGCATGTACATATAGCCTGTACGCAGAAGTTTTGAATCCAGTCAACACCCGAAAGAATTATCATAAGTATCTCTTTGCCGTACCCGAAGTGTTGAACAATCCGGAGATAAAGCTGCACAGTACGCCCTGGGTCTCGAAGAGCTGCACGAGCTGGAATGATGCAATGTACGTTGGAAATCCCCCGATGCCGATCAGCGAGTAGCCCACGATAATTGAGAGGCCGTTGCCGTGCGCTGAGTCACCGTACGCAAGCAGGAAATTGCCCAAAGTCGAGATCTACAGTCAACCACCAATGATTGATCAATAATCCAGTTAACGCGTTCGCGATCGTACCCCGTCTCTCTTTGTAGCTGCGTACCAGTAAACCGAAGACTACAATGGTGCGCGGACCGGCGATGTCGAGAAAAATGCCGAAGAACGCGTTCGCAGCGCTGAGGCAGAGGAACGCGGTCGAGTAAATGTACTGCAAGTACACTTCCTGCTGCGCGCACGTCAGCCCGGCGTCGGCGTCTGCGAGCTCCTCGGGCGTGCACTTTTCCCGCCACTGCCCTTCGTCGACGAGCAGCGAGTACACGGGGCCAAAGCCCAGGATGAGCCCGCCGGACGTGACCACCACGAGCAGCGACGCGACGGCGATGACCCACACGCGTGGCAGCCGCCAGCTCGACATGCTGCGCTGCATGTCGTCCATGCGCTGCGCGCGCTCGTCGAGCTTGGCGTCCGTGAGCGGCGCGAACGCGCTCGCGCGCGGCGTCGCCGGTGCCTCGCCCTCGGGATGCGGCGGCGGGTGGAGCTCCATGGAGGGAGGATTCGCTGGAAACGCGTCAGTTCAGGGAAGCGAGGGAATCGCAGAGTGCCTCGCTCCCTCGATACACGTCGCTCTTGTCCCACGGGGGCCTCGCCCCGCTGCGAGCGCTGGGCCGCCGCCCGCCGCCCGCCGCCGCCGTCGCCCGCGCTTCGGTCTCCCATCTCGCTGTGCCGCGGGCAAATGCGGCGTGTTTGCGGGGACATAGAGCGGACGGTCCGAACAGCTACATCTCAAAACAAGGTATATTGATTTGCTATTTATATAGTGACTGGAGTTGTCGGATATACCCTATTTTGGAAAAAGAGACAGAGGGGTAGGTGTTAAGTGAGGACGTGCGTCACTCCTCGCAGCGGTCTTGTTTGAGAAGGGCGTCCGGACGCGCGATCCCGCGCATGCCGCAAACGGCATCCCCGCTGGACCACGCGCGTCCAGCGACGAGCGCTGTCCAGCGCTCGTAGTGGGCGATTGGAGGCGGCGTCTGGCGTCGGGCACTGGGCACTGGGCCGACCGCGATCCGGTGGAAGGCTCTGGCGTGCATGGTGGTACTGACATGGATTTTTATGGTTTACTTCATTTGTGGGGCCACCCACTCGACACACATGCAACACGGGTGATCACGCACGCTATATCCTCGTGGCGACCTCGTCGCTGGCGAGCTTGGGCTCGTCCTGGTCGAGACCCGTCTTGACGACGCCGATGAAGAGGTAGAAGAGCACGAGCGGGCCGGCCATGATGCAGAACACGGGCGTGTAGTTGCCGTCGAGGTGGTTCTGGACCCACGGGTTGAACGCGTAGTTGAGCAGGCTCACGCTGAAGGACCAGACCGCGAGGAACGCCTGCAGCGAGCCGTACACCTCCGTGGGGAAGCACTTGACGATGTAAGCGAACTGGAGCGAGTAGAACGAGGCCTGCGCGATGCCGTAAAGAAACAGCGAGACGATCTGGAAGTGCAGCGAGTGGATCATGAGCGCGCCCAGCAGCAAGTGCACGACGAACACTGTGAAGAGAATCGCCGGACGGAAGCCCCACTTGTCGATCGCATAGCCAACGAACGGCGTGTAGATAAACGAGCTGTTAAAGATCACGGGCGTATAATAGTTGACATAGTCGTCCGCTGTGGCTGGCACGTCGGCGCCGAGCCGCCGGATGATGCTGGGCAGCGCGCCGCCCGCGAACGCGAAGATCATGGAGATCCAGCCGAAGAACATCCCAAAGTACCACAGGTCTGGGCGCACGAGCTGCGCACGCAAGCCCAACCACAGGCCGCGTGGCTTGACGAAGATGGGCGTGCGCCATCGCAGTCCGGACGGCGTGTAGTGCGTGGCGGGCTTCTTGATCGTGTGGAGCGGGTAGATCACGTAGGCCAAGCCCATACAGACGAGCACAACACCACTACAGTGAAAACAACACATACACACAGCCAACGTCAGTGATGTGCTGATCCGCCGTGATCGGAACCAAAAGAAATTTCGACGTACGCGTAGATCGAGAAGAAGGCATCCCGGGAGATGCCGTTAAGCATGAGCAGCATGAACATGTACCCGGATGCGTTGAAGAAGCCCGAGATGAAGCTGCACATGAGCCCTTGGCGCTCAAAGAGCTGCGCAAACTGGAACGACGAAGTGTAGATTGCGTAGCCGCCAACCGCAATCAGTGAGTAGCCGGCGATGATCGAGTAACCTTTGCCTGTGTGCGAGTCGCCGAACGCAAACAGCAAAAGACCGAGAATCGAGATCGCCATGCCGATCATCGAGTTGAGTCGCGGTCCGGCAAAGTCGAGGAAGATACCGAAAAACGCCATGCCGAGACTGAGGAACAGGAACGACGTCGAGTAGACGTACTGCAGGTACACTTCCTGCGGCGGGCAGCTCATGCCGACGTTCGCAGCGTCCTGCTCGGCGGAGCACAGTTCGCGCCACTGGTTTTCGCCCAGCAACAGCGAGTACACTGGTCCGAAGCCAAGAATCAGGCCAGCCGACGACAATGTGATGAGCGAAATCACCAGAAGCACGACCAGCGCACGCGGCAGCTTGACCGTGGTCATGGACTCCTGCATCTCCTGCATGCGCGCGTTCCGCATTTTGATCTCGTCCGGCAGCTCGCTCGCGGCGCCGGGGGTGTGCACTTCGAAGTACGACGCTCGGGCGGTCGCCATGATGTCTTGTTCTTGAGATTCACCCGCGCCTGAGGCAGCAATTCGGAGACTGAGGACCACTGGTGCGTGGTGCACGGGCGGCGCTCGCTCACGCGCACGAGCGACTGGTGGTGCCGACGGCCAAGGCCGCCAGCACCACTGCCGTCAGCTCGCAACCTCAAGGAGTCAGAGACGACTGGCACGCCCGCTCTCCGGCCGCCGCATTTGTGCGCCGCCGACGAGTAAACAGCGCGGGCGATGGCAACGCCAGCGTGCGCTCTTGGCAGCGTCAATGGCGCCGCCATCGGGCCTCAGCGAGGCGGATTCGTGAGTCTGAAATGTCCCATCTCACGTAACAAAACAAGGTGAGACCGTTGTGTGCCAAGGTTGCCATCGGGTGTGACGAATTTCACCTTGTTTTGGAATTCTGAAGTTTTGATCGCAGCTCTCAGACATGAACAGGCGCAGAACCGGCACGAGTATTACGCGCGCCAAAAAGCAGTCGAAATGGCGCTTTGCGCCACCAACAGTTCGCCCAAACTGTATCCAGTGCGTACCGGTAACTTATATAGAGAGTCCTCGGTCTCTTTTGCACCACCAGCGCTGTCCTTCGCTGGCGCTGTGTGGTACGTACGAATGGAACAGGCCACAACGCCACAGAATGCGTGGCAGCCGCTCAATATTGTGCCACGACACAGGACTCTGTCGTTCTGTATTGCCACCACAGGGCTGGGAGCTTTTGTTTCGGCACCCTAGACCACGTGATCGAACCCAGAGAGGCCTTGCGACATTAAATTGCCGTCTATTCGGGTTGGGTCTTGGTGCCCTGGTATATCCAGCGAGTGCGGCACACCACACCAGCGCCCACGGGAATAGAAGGAAACCACGACAGCACTGAAGTGCACCACACACCTCCAAAGCCTGCGCCAACTCCACCCCAGCGACGCTCCCCTCGTCGCGTCAGCCATCCTGGCCCCAAAAGTGCCCTGCTCAGTTTCGAGTCTACCGTGTTTTGAGAACTACTTCACCTATCGTAAATTTTCAGATCCAGCAAGCACAATTCCGAACATCTCCCAGCCCCCTAAAATAGTACAATCTACAAACTCTATAATAGGACCACTAATCCAGGGCACTCCCCCCTTTGATCGCCACGCAGGCACAAGAAACCAAGTTCAACGCTCATGACGGCGGACGACGGCGCGCTCGCGGCGCTCTCGGCGCGCGTGCTCGCGTCGCTGCCGCGCGCCCGCGACGGCTCAGTGGACGCGACGCTCGTCTCCGCGGCGCTGCGCGAGCTCCGCGCGTCGCTGCGCGCGCAGCTGGCCGAGCAGGAGGCGCAAAGCGCCGCCAACGACGCGCAGCTCGCGACGCTGCTACGGGACGACGCGGCGCCGCGCGAGACGCGCGCGCTGCTGGACGAGGTCGAGCGTGTCGTGCGCGACACGGACGCGCTGGCACCGCAGGTCGCGGGCGCCGAGGCCCACTTTGCGGAGCTCGTGGCGCTGCTCGCGCCGGCGACGCAGCGCCTGCAGACGCTGGACGCGCGCGCCAAGTACCTCGCGACCGCGCTCGAGATCGAGCGCCGCAGCCAGCAGGCGCGGAGCAGCGCCGTCGAGGCCACCGCGGCGGCGCTGGACGCGTTCCGCGCGTTCGCGGCGTTCGTCGCGACCATTCCGAGCGAGTACAGAGCGCTGCGGGTGCGTGGCTGTGTGGTTGTGCTTGGGTTGACCTCGAAATCTGACGACTATTACATATGTACTATAGCAAGAGGCGATGCGCCGCGTGGAGGAGCTGTCGCTCGGCATCAAGACTTATGCGGTTGAGAAGCTGCAAGCGGCACTCGAGAGTGTTGAGTGGCCGCGCGTGGTCCCCAGCGAAGAGCTCGAGGCGGAGGTTCGTTTCGGCCAGTCTGGGTGTGTGTTCACACGCAAAATTAGAGAGCTGACATGAACGCTACATTCCTCCCCGATGATCTGTAGCAAGCCAAGTTTGCTGAGATTGCGCGCGCGTTCGCGTACTTGCTGACACTCCATGTGAGCCAGTTGCAAGCTGAGGATCCGAGTGAAAAGTCCGAGGGAACAACGAACGAAAGCGACGAGCCAGCGCCAACTGCGGCGATTTCCGAGCTGTGGGCCATGGAGTGCGTGCTAGAGACCGTCCGCATGCGGTTCAAATTTCATTTCGAGCGCGCCGAGAGCAAGACAAACCGCATCACGAAACCAGAGTGGTGGCTCAGCCACGTGCTTGACCAGACCCGTGTCCACAGCGCGTTTCTGTCGTCCGTTCTCACCCCCGAGCTCAAGAAACACCGCGACTCGTTGGACTGTGTGGATGCGCAGGTGCTTTTCTTGCGTGGCTTGACGCTGACGGCGATGAAGAAGCTTCGCAAAGACCTGCCTCTTATTCTTTTGGTCGGTTTGTCCAGGCTGAAAGGACATGGAAGGAGCGGGGTGGCTGACGATTCTGTTGAATTCCTGTAGGAACGAGTCGTGTTCTGTCACACGATGGACGAAATACTCCTGTTCGAACAACTAGTGGACGAGGAATTTGGATACGATTCATACGCAGCTTCCAAGCCGATACGGTTTCATCGCGTCGTGGACGTGCTCACCGAAGACCCGAAGACTTTGTTCGCGTGGACGCAACTCGACCTCGAATTTGCCAAAGAGACGCTGAATTCGAGCATCCTGGATCATAAAGATGCTTGGAAGCTGGCCGCGCAAACGCCACCAGTGGCCCAGCAGTTTGTCGCGTTGCTCGATTTCATGTGCCGTCGTTTCGCGCACTTCAGCAATGAAGGTCATCGTTACGTGTACATATCCCAGGTGTTGTTCGCGCTGCTTTACGAGTTCCACCAACAGTGTACCACGCACGCCCGGCAAGTCCACGTGAAGTCGCTCATCGAGACCCATCAGCCCATTGCTCCATTCTTCGCCGTGGTGAACACTGCACAGCATATTGTAGATGTACTCGAACAATGGGATGAGAATCCGTTTTTCATCGAGCTGATGCGGAAGGTGGCTGAGTCCGACAAGTCGCGTACACAGATCCTCAAGATGCATCTCCAACACTCGAAGGTGATGCTCACAAACGCTGCTAAGGCCGCTAAGGAGACCATCTTGGCTCGTGAAGAGACGGTCGCCGTTCGCCAAGCGATCGCTGGCCCTGGTGCCATGATCGGCCCCACTGCTGCGTTGTCTGCAGCCTACTCGGTGGGGTCCAAGACTGTCAAGAGCTTGTTCGGGCGCCCTGCAGACGACAATGTGTACGCTGAGCAAGTGTCCCAAACAGAACGCAAGGAAGAAAATGCTCCCGTTCCCAAGGAAACCCCCGAATCTGAAGTCGACGCAGAAGCTCTGCTCTTCAGCCGAACGATTTTTGAACGCCAAGTACGTGAATTTAAGACACTGACTGCCACACTTATCGGGGAGCTCGAAAGTGCATTGGTTGGCTTGTGGAGACGAGCCCTCAACAGATACCGCAAGAGGTACGCATCTGACGAATAACCTTCCTCGCATGCATCATCAGCTCCTGCTAACCTCACTGTTGTTTGACGCATTCAGCCCCATGTGGTCAATTCAAACCGTCCCGGAGTGTGTTCAGCTTGATGTGTCATCAGAGCTGGGTCCCGCGATTGCTGTGCTGCAACGAGTGCTCCGCGACGCGCACGAAAACTTGCTGTCCGACGAATGTTTCAGCCAACTGTGGAAGCCGCTCGTCGCCACGTTGGATGACGCCATCTTTTCCACGGTGAGTGCAGTGTTCACGCCACCCACGGGTGCTTCAAGTGCATCAGGGTTCAGCCTATCGAACGCTGCGACAGCCATTGGAGCTGTCGAGCCGATATCTCCACGATCACATCCGAAGCCGAAATCGTCATGGTCCGCTCCCGCTCGCGCACAGTTCATATTTGATATGCACGCAACTGCTTCGATCTTCCAGAACTCGTGCACGAAGAACCCACGAGCATATCTTCGAAAAACGTTCGACCTCTGTCGACTTGTCGAAATGCCTACGAGCAAAATGACCGAAATCCACGAAGCATTGCGCGGTGTAGACGTTGAGAACGAACGAAGCGACATGGAGCAGCTCACCTCGATCCTGGAGGCCTGCAACATTCTGACGCTCTCGCCGCAGCAAGTACTGACCTTCTGCGAAGATCAGCTCGGGGTGCAATAACCACCTCACCAAGTTCTGAAGGGTTATGAGCGAAGATTCAGTGGCTAGGTATTTGAAACACCGAAGCATCTTTAATTGGAAACCAGTGTTCCCACTCGACACGTTTCCGACTTAACCTCAAATGGCGCGAGTGCGGCCGTTGGTCGTGGCTACGCGGCTCGCGGTGCGGCTTCAAACCGCCGTCAAGCATGCACCGCCGCAGTCGAACGTCGTGGTGATTTCTCGCCGCTACTTTGTGCTCGTTGGGCTGCTGCTTCTAGGCCTCCACGCCGTCTGCGCGGCGCTCTACGCGGTGTGGGCCTATGTGCACTTGACCATGAGCTTCGATTCGGCTGCCGCCGCGATGAGCTACATCGGCCTCATCAACAGCGCCACGGCCTTCACAGCAGCGGGGTGGGTGTTTGCGATGAGCTCAGCCACGCACGTGCTCGCCGTCGCTAGAGTGATGTCCGCCTCGTTCAAGCGTGGCGAGCTAGTGCTCACATTCGCACCTGCATCAAACTATCCCCGATGGCTGGCGAGCAATCTGCTCAAACGGTGGCTGTGGGATCCGTATGTGGACATCAAGAGGCGCTTCCCCGACGAAATATTTGCGCTCCAAGAGGCGCTCCAGATAGTGTTGCTCTCGGCACGCGCGTACGACTTCACGCGCTGGCAGTCGCGCTCGTGGCTGCTGCGTGCGTACGTCACACTGGTTGCGCTCAACTGCTGGTCTTCACCAGTGATCCAGTGGCTACAGCGCCGCGCCAAACCGCGGAGGCGGATGCTCTGCTACGCGTTCGACATGGTGTCAGACCTCCTATCGACACTACTTTTACCGGCCGCTATGGCGTGGCCGCAGCTACCGCTCTTCAACGCCAACTTTGTTTGGTACCGAGGCTCGGATGCCACGGATACCATGTCGAGGTATCAGAAAAAAATCTTCCGGGGCATGGCGCAGTCGTGGTTCGACGTTCTCAACATTGTTGTGTTCTCGGTGTTTCTCTACACTCGGATGGCTGGAATTCGCGCGTCGCTTCGGCCTCAAAACGGCCGCGTGAGTGCTGTGACGGTGTCCAGCGTGCTTTCGAGGTCATCGGTGCCGCGCAAACCCCAGCCAGTACGACCGCACCGTGGTTTTGACTCGTTCATTCGCTTGATTCACGGGCTCGGCCTCGTCTTGGGTGCTGTCATACTGGTTGCCCATGGTGTTAGCGAAACACGACCAATCTACGCTTGGTGTGCGGCTCAGACATCCCCATGGTTTACAACCGCTGCGCGATGTGAGAACGTGATTTTGGACTGTTCATCCTCACATATCGAGGCCCGTGGGCTTGAGATGGAAAGCGCGCTTGCGGTACTGCTACCGCGCGAAGTGCTCACGCTTTCGATCGCAAACTGCTCATCTGTAAAGATACCGACAGCGATCCAGACGCTCCGCAGCCTCGAGAAGCTTTACATTTCAAACTCAAAGCTTGTTCAATGGGATGCATCGGCCGCGATTCTGGACCGCTACGTCCCAATGCTAAGATCTATCTCAATATCGGGTTCGGTATTGCCCGATGGTGTGCCTGAAGGAGTCTGCTGCACAGGCGAGCTGCCTCACCGCCTCAACTCGATCGTGATCGAAAACTCAGGGCTCTCCAGTTTCCCGGAACGGCTCGACGCTGTGTGGCGCGAGCCGTTCCAGCTGATTCTCGACGGAAACGCCTTCACCTCGATCCCGCCCGTGGCAGTACGTCTGCTGCTTCCGTTCCTTTCGATGGCCAAAAACAACTTGACTTCCGTACCGGCAGAAGTGTTTGCCTACCGTGAGTCATTCGACGTCATCGACCTGTCCAAGAACCCTATCAAAGCGCTACCCGACGCCATCCCGCGCGATCCTCTGGGCAATCTGCGTCTCCCTTATGTCCAGCTCCAAGATTCCGAGCTCACGCGGCTTCCACCATGGATCTGGCGCACGCGCGGTGTCATCGCTACAGGCACACCTTTTTGCGAGGCGTTCATAGATGTGGCGACAGACGGGCGCACATCTTGGCTAGAGGCCCAGGGCTATGACGAGCGCGTGGTATCTTGGGCCAAGGGCGTACTCAAGTGTGAGACACCGCCATAAACGCATGAGAATGAGAAGAAGAAAACGAAGTTCATAGATATTAAGGAAGGTTGGCAAGTGGCTTCCATCAATATTGCCCATTACGTGACGGCGATCTTGTGCGCAAACGAAGAGCACGCGATCGCGAGCGCAAGCAGTGGCGACAGCGGCGCCTGGTAGTCGAGCGCGAACCGCGACTTGGTCACCTTGCCGAAGCGCAGGTACGTCGTGCTGTCGCCGAACTCGGCCTCCATGGCGTCGTTGCCCTGCTCGGCCACGACCTGGAAGTTCTTCTTGGACGCGAGTTTGACGCGGCCCTGGAAGTTGAGTGTCCACGCGCCCAGCTCCTCATTCCAGGACGGCTTGCGCGTTTCGAACGTGACCAGATCGCAATCAAAATCCTCCTGCTCGACGGCGCCGTAGGGCGTGAGCGTGTCGCGTCGCTGGACGGCGCCGCGTGTCCGCAGCTGCTGCATGCGCATGGCGCGTGCGCGCCCGCTGTGGTCGTCGTCGTCGTACCACGCGGCGGCGAGCGACGACGAGATGGCCGTGCTCCCGAGGCGCAGGTCCACTTCGATGTCGTCGAGCGAAAAGCTGCGCAACTTCTCCACCAGCGAGAGGCTACGCTGCTGCTTGACGCGCTTGTAGCGCTCCGAGATCGTGCCGTTGCGGTCCATCATCGACGTGTTGAACACGGCGTTGTTGCTGCCCATGCCCGAGGTGGACCCGGTGTGG
Source organism: Pythium rhizo-oryzae (assembly GCA_027475725.1). Taxonomy (NCBI): domain Eukaryota; phylum Oomycota; class Peronosporomycetes; order Pythiales; family Pythiaceae; genus Pythium; species Pythium rhizo-oryzae. Next base: position 13,425 of record JAMFLL010000220.1, on the reverse strand, counting down.
GTCGCCGCCCGGGGGCGCGATGGCAGCTCGACCTCTTCTTCCTCGTCATCCTCGTCGCCATCCCCCTGGAGATGCGGCATCTTGGGGAACGCGACCTTGAGGAAGTTGGGCACCCGGCCCAGCACGTTGGTGCTGTACTCGATGAAGCCGAGCTCGTTGCGGCGCTTCTGCTGGTGGTCGAGCAGCGTGAACTCGGTGCCGAGGAAGTTGGGCTCGAGCCGCCCGAGGAAGACGGCCGAGTCCTCGTTCATCGGCAGATCCTTCCACTCGCGCAGATGGGCATCCTGCAACGTGTGGAACAAAAACACGCCCGTGCGCTCGTTCACGCACGAGCACGCCAGCAGGAACGCGCCGGTGTCCTCGCGGTGGAAGTTGAACGTCGTCACCTTGTCGCCGCGGAGCCGCTCGACGCAGCCCAGGATGAGCTGCCGGTCGGGCAGCGGGGCCGGCGCGCGGTAGAACTTCTCCTTGTGCTGGTGGATGAACTTCTTGGCCTGGATGATGTCCGAGGCCTGGTTGTACACGCTGAGATCGCCGGCGGCCTCCAGTGACTTGAAATGAAGCCGGTGGCGCCCGCCACTCACCTCGCGCAGCTTGGCGAGTGTCTCCGCAAAGCTCAGCTCGAGACACGACTCGCCGTTGATCGCCGTGAGCACGTCGCCGACGCGGATCACGCCGCAGCTCTTGGCCGGCCCGTCGTCGTTGTTGATTTTCTTGAAACCCTTCACGACGGCCTGGCGTCCGTACCAGTCGGTCTCGAGCTCCAGTCCGATCGGACCCTTCTCAAACGTGACGTCGTACGAGTCGTAGTTGCGACGAGGGAGCTCCGAGCCCGGTGATGGTGACGGAGACGCCCCCATCGAGCCAAACGAGCCGCGACGTGATGAAGAAGACGCGCTGGAGGATCCTGAGCCAAACGAGGCGAACCGTGAGAGCAGCGACTTGACCAGTGAGGTCTCCTGGACCTGCGGCTGTGGCGGCGCCTGAGTCATCTGGTATGGCAGGAACGAGCCGTCATTGAGGTCGTCGTCGTCGTCGTCAAAAAGCGACGTCGGCTCGTGGTCCTCGTCACCTCCCAAAGGGAAGCGGCTCCACCCGGCGTTGGTCATCTCGTCGTTTTCCCCTCGGCCATGTTGCGCGCGGCCCTTGGCCTTGCGGGCTCTAGTGTCGCGTGCTTCGTGTACTGGCGGCGGAGCGTCACGGATGGGATTGCAGTTGACGAACTCGCCCCAGTCTTCGTCCCCGTCTGCTTCCTCGATAAACACCTTCGGCACGCCATGGTCCCGCTCCCGAGAGGCTGTTGAAGAAGAAGTAGCCGTGGGCAGTGCGTTGCCGTACCATGGATCCGCAGCGCGCTGGAGATTCACAGGCGAGAGTGGGTCCAGCTCGCTCAGCATCGACGACGTCGACGCGTTGCTAGCAAATGACGCGTTGTCCAGCCTGCGTTGGTGCGTGCCATCGAGTTTGTGGCCTGCTGGGCCGCCCGCCGCGCCCGCACCGACTGGCTGCGCTTGCCGGAACGACGCGTACGCGTCGTTGGTGAAGAACGACATGGGGTTCCTCCGAACGCCTGGCGATGAGGCTGTACGATGCCTAGCCGAGTGGTGTGATCAAAGTGGCGATGGCGCCTGAGGGCGCCTGTGAGTTCCCCCCGATCGCTGGCGCTGATGCCACCGCGTTTGGAAATCTTCTCTCCCTCTTAGAGCGATCAGAACACACGCAGGAATAGTAGTGCGGCAGGCGAAGAAGATCTGATCCACAGTTTCCGGAAATAACTCGCTGCGAGCGCTGTCAAACCTGGATCGCTTGGGTCTCCACCTCTCCTCCTATACGCTGGAGCTCGCGGCGCGATCCCTCCGCTCGTCACTCGACGGGTGATGGCGGTGCCGTCGATCCCGCGCCGTCGTCTCAGCGACCACGGGTGTCGTCCGACCACAGGCAGCGGCGGTGGCTTCCAGCGCCGCCCGGCCGCGCTTGTCTGCCAAGGTTGCGGAGGCCAGTACTTTGCGGCATCGCTGCCGATCCACCAAAAGACGTGCTTCGAGCGGAACCCGTTTGTGGACATTGCGTGTCCAAAGTGCCGAGTCGTCGTAAAAACTGGATCTCTGCGCGCTCACGCCGCTGCCTGCGAAGGTCTGCCACAAGCCACCAGCTACCCACCGCTTGTAGCGAAGCCCGCGAAACCGGCGGCAGCACCAGAGGAACTGAACGCGCCCGAGCCCGACGGTCGAGTGCGATGCCGCAAGTGCGACCGCGCGTTCCACGCCGAACGGATCGCCAAGCACCAGTCGGTCTGCGCTGGCACGCGGCGCCGTGTTCCTGGGGCCGCGTCTCGAAGCGCCGTCAGTGTTCCAGGCCACGCCCCAAATCCATCCGGCGTGCGCTCGCCGACGGCAACCACCTCGCCGCCTCGGCGGCGATCCTACGTCGCTCGAATACGCGGTGTGTCGGCGGTGAGTGTGCAGTTTGGCGGAGCATCCGTGGTAGCCTCAGTGCCTCAAAGCTCGGCTTGGGGGCAGGGCCGTGAGACCAAAAGGTTCGATTTGGTACATCGAGATGGAGCACGCCGGGCCGAGGCCCCCAGCTTCCGTGGCGGTGGCGGCGGACTTAACCTATCGATGTCGACGGCCACGAGTGCAAGCAACCCGCTCGCGACGAACCGCGCTATGACGCTCAGCTCGTGGTGAGCCACCCGCAGCCGATCACGCAGAAGAGCACAAACTGCAATGAGTACCGTGATTGTTTGGTTAAAGGCTCAAGTGTACAGTGTATTGGGGTTTTGGTCTGCGCGTCTCCTTTTCGACGCGGACGTTGCTTCGATAGAGTACATTCTGCAGGGCGCATCACGGTGGCGCTCAGTAGAGCTCGGGCATGATCGGGCCGATCTCCCGCAGCTCGTCCTCCCAGCTCAGGAGGCTCTTGAGCGACGGGAACGTGGTCTCGAGAAAGCCAAGCACAGACTCGAAGACGTTGATGTCTTGCTCCTGCGTGTTGTTGGTAGTGGCAAAGGCGTTGCGCGGCATGGGCGTGGCGTCGAACATGGTGCGTGTGGGTGGAGTGGTTGTTGGTGGCGGTGGTGAGACCTTGGCGGTGGATTGTGGAATGAGGTAGCGAGCGCCTCACGCCCCGGACTTGAGCGTACCCGCCGAGGGACTCGTAGAGGCTCAGCAGCACTGGGCGAGAGATCTCGCCTCCACAGCCGAGGTTTCGACTTGGCTGCGTTACTCGAGGGCGACTCATTTTTGATTCTTTGTGTGGATACGCACCCACCAAAATTCCGCGGCCATATCACGGGACCAACACTCTCCTCCCACTTGATCTCACCAACGCATGATCGATTGGCTGAAAGTGCAGTTTTGGCTCACTTGGATTGGATGGGAAGAGCGGGTTCAACTGAATTGAGATATCCTACGCTTCTGAAGCCAGGGCCATGGGTGCATGGCGTCCGAGAGATCCAGTGCCACGTCAACGCGTGATTCCATAGTGACTGGCGGTCCAGGCCCACCAAGCAGCGCGGCGCGTGATGTGAGCTCGTGCACTTCCTCGCGGACCGAGATATCCAGGCGAGATAGTGTGAGATTCCGTCGCCCTTCGCCAACTCACTTGAACTCACGAGCGCGCTCTGTTCGTCTTCCGACCCCATCATCCGGACGTCATCCGCTGATTGCACACAGCTTTGGCGGCCGTCCTCGTGGTATGTTCTTGTATCTCGCGTTTCAGGAAATCCAGCGATTTCTTTCCGTCCTGCCCCACAGTCCTCGAGCCGTATGAACGAAACCTCACTTCGCTGTGATCCAAATACTCTTTCAAGAGCCAATGGATACGGCATTGATGGTCCGCGCAAACCTGCATGTGTTTGCATCTAATCCATTCTTTTACACGGGCGGCAGCTTCAGTAGCGGCACCGTGGCGCGACCGGCGCCAGCTTCGCCGTGGAGCCGCTGCTCCTCCTCCTCCCAGTATTGCGGCGGCGTCCAGCTCGTCTCGCCCGTCTCGGTGTGCTCAAAGTACACCGCGTCCGTGTACATGTCCACGCGCTGCGCCCACTTGCGCGCCTCAAGCCGTGTGAGTTCCTCGGCGAGCGCCCGGTTCTGGGCCTCGATCTGCTGCTTGCGCTGCTGCTTCTGCTTGACTGCAGCGGCGTCCGCGCGGTTCGCCTTGGCGACGTCCCGCCAGCCTTCAAACACCGCGCGCGTGCCGTGGCCCATCCAGCGCTTGAGCACGGCGCGCATCTGGAGGAACTCGTAGGTGGCCTTCTTCTCGACGCGCGCGCAGCGCTCGGCGACGTACGCGTCACGTAGTTTCTGCTGGTAGAGCTCCAGCAGCTCCTCCTCGTTCACGACGCGCTCCTCGCCGAGCGCGCTCTCGATCGCGCGCGTGGTCACGCGGCGGTAGTCCTCGACGTGGAGGTCGGGCATGTCGATTGTGAAGAAGCTGCGTGGCGCGTCGTCCGCTTCGTCGGTCTGGGGCTCACTGGGCGCTACGGTCTCCGTTTCCTCTGTCTCTTCTTCCCCTTCTGATTCACTTGCCTCCTCCTCCTCGTCATCTTCCTCCTCTTCATTGCCTTCCTCCTCCTCGTCAACTCCATCTTCCTCCTCCTCCTCGCTGTCCTCCTCCTCGGCCGACAGCGGTTCGCCGTCGTTCATCTCTTTGGCCTTGGCCTTCTCATAGCTCGCTTCCGCCTTGGCCTCAGCGTTCGCTAATGCCTCCATCGCGAGCTCCACGTCCAGCATCTTCTTGCTCTCGGTCGGCTCGTCCTGCGCGAGCTCGCTCTCCACACCGGCGATCTTGGCGTCCAGTCGCGTCAGCTTCTTGGCATCGCTGGCCCCCGCTCGCTCCTTGCGGAGCGCCTCGAGCTTATCCTCGAGCGCCTTCCGGCGCGCGTTCTTGGCCTTCTGGAACGCCTCGAACTTGGCGCGCAGCGCCTTCATCTTCTTCTCGAACGCCTGCTTTTCCTTGGCGTGGCGTGTGCCCAGCTTCTTCACGCGCTTGCGGCGCGCACAGTGTGCCTTCGCGAGCTCCTTCGCGAGTTTCTCAAAGTGCGCGACGCCCTCCTCTGAGTTGATGAACGCGACGCACTTGCGCTTGGTCTTGGCCACGAGCCGCTCGATCTTGCGCGTGAGGTACGAGGACGCGAGCTGGTCCTTGGCCTCCTCCGCGGTCATCATGGTCATGCGCACGAGCAGCGCGCGGCGCTCGCACTTGTACGGGACCTGCCCGGGTACGCACACTTTACGTTTCCGCTCGCCCGTGGCGCGGAACTCGAGTTCGTCGATGCACGCGCAGCGCCGAAACGCGACCGCGTCGTCGCGCATCGACGCCGGCCCGAAAAAGTCGTCGTAGTGCTTGAGCGCGTCCCCGAGCTCCTCCTGCGAGCAAAACGTGAGGAGCTGAAACGCGTTGCCCGACAGGCGGTCCAGCACGGGCAGCACGACTTCGAAGAACGCGTCCCACACGACGCCGTAGAACGGCAGCTTCTCGGTTTGCTGCACCACGCGCTCGACGCGCGGCTCAAAGAGCGCGTCCAGCGTCTCAAGGTCGGTCTTGTCCTGAGGATCCAGCTGGGCGGGCGGCACGCGGTGCTTGTCGTCCACAAATTTGGTGGCGAAGGCCAGTACCTCCTGGAGCTTCTCGACGACCTGGCGCCGCGCCTTGCGCACAAACGCCTCGAGCGAGCGCTCCATGTAGAGCATCGTGGGCGCCACGCCGCGCGCGACGTACTCGATCGGCGGCAGCTTGAGCGGGTTCCGCTCCATGCAGAGCGTCGTCAGCGATCGCAGCAGCCGGAATGAGAACGGCAGCTCGGTGATCGCGTTCCAGTCGAGCCGCAGCTCGCGCAGGGCCACGAGGTTCCCGATATTGCGTGGCAGCGCCGTCAGCTTGTTGCGCGACGCGCAGAGCGTTTGCAGTTGCGTGAGCTGCATGAGCGCGTCTGGGAGCTCCACGAGCTGGTTCATGTTGACGCTCAAGTGGATGAGGTTCTGCATGTCGCCGAGCGCGCTCGGCAGCTCAACCAGGCGGTTGTTGTTGAAGTTGGCCGTGTGCGCGCGACTGCGCGCGAGCGAATCGGGCAGTGTAGTGAGCCGGTTGTTCTCGACCCAGAGCTTGGAGAGCCCGGTGAGGTCGCCAAAGTTGACGGGCAGTTCTTCCAACAAGTTACTGGACAAATTGAGATATTGAAGGCCCGAGAGCGCCGTGAGCGAATCCGGCAGCCGCGTGAGCTTGTTCTTCGTGAGGTCGAGTTCGGTCAGCGCGGTCAGTTCGCCTATCTACGCCTTCCGATCAGTACAAAGACTGGGAGATTTCAGGGAATTCACCGCCACGTACACTGTCGGGCAGCACCTCGAGCTCACAAGCGATCAGCGAGAGCGTCGTGAGCATGGGGAAGTTCACTGCGAGCGTGGCGGGGATCGTCGCGAGCGCATGGCCCGTGACCCGCAGCGCCTCGAGCTCCTCAAACGCCAGCACGCGATCCCAGGCGAAGAAGCCCTTGTGCTGCTTCCAGGCAATGTTGAGTTCGTGCGTGCGCGCGACCTCGCGCACGAACGGGCTCCAGAGCTGCTCGTGGTGCCGCTCCAGCTCGCTGCGCTTGTCGCCATCCTCCTTATCGCGCCGCCGCCGCCGATCCTCGAGCTGCTGCGTAATCCATTCCTGGCGCGCGCGCCGGTCCTCGGGCGGTGGAAGCGCCACGGGCGGCAGCGCGGTCGCCACGCTCTTGGCGCTGTTGTTGCGGGACATGCGACCAGCGCCTCACGGCTTGGCTAGCGCGAGGTTGAACGAAGGGAAGAGGCTGGTTCAAGCTATATATACTGGATGCGTTGAGAGCAAGGCATCGATGGAAATGTATCGAATGAATTTGGTATGCACCGTGATTAAATAGGACCTTCGTGGCTCGTTCTGGCCGCCGAAGGGGTCTTCGGTTGTTTAGCACATCTCGGGGATGAACGGGCCGCCGTTCTTGAACTCGTCCTCCCAGCTCAGAAACGCCTTGAGCGACGGGAACGCCGACTCGAGCGCACCAATGATCGTCTCGTAGACGTCGGCCTCGGTCTGGTTCGGGTTGTAGCGCTTGGTCTCCGTGGTGGTGATCATCCTAAGACTTGGAGAGTGGTGGGCTTGGTGTGGGGTTGGCTCGCAGAAGCTCTTGTGCGTGGTGGCTGGTGAATTGAGGACTGATCGCTTGCGAGGACGGACCGACGTTCCGCCAACCCCTTCCGTGGGCGGCGGCCTACTCCAGTCGCTGGATTCCAGAGTGCGAGATACTGGATATACCACGGGGATGGCCCCTCGAGCTGTTTGCAATCAGCGTATGACGCTTGGACGACTCTTTCGTGGTCAGTGAGTGTGAGTGATATCTCGTGGCCCCAGCGTCCAGAAGTCTCGGCGGGATACAAAGAAAGAATCCAAGAATCCATTGCCGTACCGGTACAAACACTTCCGCCTTGGCAGAGCCTTTCGGGTCTAAGGAATCGCGCGTTGACGTGGAGCTGGATCTCTTCGTGGCGAACGCGCACCCATGGCTGGGCTCTGTCCCCACGAATATCTCACTTCAGTTGAACCCTCATTTATTATCCAATCCGATCGCACGATAACCATTTTCAGCCAATCATGAAGGCTAAAAATGAATCCAGCGGAAGCAAGAGAGTGACGGTCATGTGATATGTCCCCGGAATTTTTGGTCTCGAACCCACACGAAGCGAGACTGAGACGCCGTTTGTCGCCGTCGAGCTCCTCGGACGGAGGGCGAGAGATCTCCCTCCCCCCGCTCATGCCTATCGGCTGTGGCCTGCGCTGTGATCCGAACCGCTCGCCTTCTCACTCTCATTCCACAATTCACCACCAAGGTCTCACCACCGCCACCACCAACCACTCCACCCACACGCACCATGTTCGACGCCACGCCCATGCCGCGCAACACCTTTTCCGCCACCACCAACAAGCAGGAGCAAGACATCAACGTCTTCGAGTCGGTGCTCGGCTTTCTCGAGACCACGTTCCCGTCGCTCAAGAGCTACCTGAGCTGGGAGGACGAGCTGCGGGAGATTGGCCCGATCATGCCCGAGCTCTGCTAAGCCCAACGGGCTCACGCAGGACCATCTACCGAGCGGGATGAACCCTCCAGCGGTATTCTACCAACTACTTCTATCTATGACAACGCCCGTGTCGGCTGAAAGCATGGACGTATGCACACAAATACACTGTACACTTTGACTCGACTCCTGTGGACCAAGTCCAGTACTGCCCACCGCCTTCCATGATGGGAGTCCCATTGACTCTCCTCTGGCCACGTCTTGTTATTGAGTGAGCCACAGTGACGCGGGTGCGTCACGCCTACGCGCGTACTGTACGCGCCGAGCGTCTCGGCCGCGGCTCTGGGTGTGGAACGGCGCCATGTTGTTGATGATGATAGGAGGAGATTCCGACTACCTCTCATACCAAAGAGTCGGCGGCGACGACCCGACGACCGTGGTCAAATCCGAGCTGTTGATGCCTCTGTACAACGATGTACTCGCGCGCTGCTCCAGGCCGGCGCGGCCGCCGACGCGGGCGATGCGGTGCGTGTATGCGGGTGAGGCGTCGTTGGCTTCAATAGGCTGACTTTGGATGTGTTCCGCCGTGGTACTAGAACGGCATGACCGCGTTGCAGCACGCGGCGAGCCGCGGCAACGTGCCCGCGATGGCGCTGCTGCTGGACCACGGCGCCGACGTCCGCGCTGCGTCCAGTGTACGTCGGATGGCCCAGCGACGGAGGCGGCTGTCTTGTTGGTCCGCGTACTAACATCCTAAATCAGCAGGATGACATGACGGCCCTGCACTACGCGGCGCAGAACGGACACCTAGAGGCCGTGGTATGGTTGCTAGAGCATGGCCACCCGGTGGACGTCTTGACCGAGGTGAGACCCTGCTAAACACTGGCGAAGCTCGATGGAACCGCTGACGATCACCTGTCTGTGCTGTGTTTCCACCAGACGGGTGGCTCGGTGCTAAACTACGCGGCGACGGGCGGCAATGTCGAGCTCCTGGCGCTCTGTATCGAGCGCGGCGCGGATATCCACTGGACGGAGAAGGTGCGGGCAGCTAGCGACGACGACGCTGTTTGGTTGTTCTAATAAATGGGGCGTCTCGTTTGAACAGGATGGCCGAACGGTTCTTCACAGCGCGGCGCGCGCTGGACGAGCCAACGTGGCGGCGTTTCTGCTGGACCAGGGACTCCCAATCAACGCTGTTGACAACGTGAGTACTTGATTCTCCAACTGGTGTAAGAGAGAAGGCTGATTCGCGGGCTGCTGGTGCGATAGAATGGAAGCACGGTTTTCGACTTTGCGATAATGGCCGGAAATATCGCCACCCTGCGGTTACTGATGGAGCGTGGCGCTGACGCCCACGCTGTTAGCGCGGTACGCACGTGCACCGGGCTTTCGACTTCACAATGTTAAGGCTGAAGTATCTTGGGCTCTCTGGTTTGTTCTCAGAGCGGTGCCACGGGACTGCATGTCGCCGCCCAGGCGCAAAGCCCTTCTGCGGTGGAGTTTTTGTTGAAGGAAGGTCTCCCGGTGGATGCTACAGATGGGGTAATCGCCGTCACTGGCACTGAGCATTGACAGGTGAATGCGGTGCTAAGGTCGTCGGTGTTGCTGATCTTCCAACAGGATGGCGCCACTGCGCTCCATTACGCAGCATTTGAGGGCCAGGTCAGCATCATGGAGGCTTTGATCCAACACGGAGCTGATTTGGCGGCGACCGCGACGGTGAGTACTTTTCTGATGGGACTGCATGTGGTTTTGTCGCTCAATTCGATTGTTTTCTGCTTCCGTGTCTGTCAGTATGGAAGAACAGCTCTCCATTACGCAGCGGATGGAAAAAGTCTCAGTGCTGTGGAGTTCTTAGTAGAGAATGGCGTCCCGCTGGATGCTGCTGGTGAGGTGAGACATTAGGGACTCAAGCTGTCCACCTTTCACGAGGAGCTGATGACGTCCTTTACGAACAGGAGGGCGTGTCCGCGTTTCACTACGCGGCAATGTCCAACGAGGTCGGCATCATGAAGTTTCTGCTGCAGCAAGGCGCTGATGTGGCGGCGACGGCGACGGTGCGTTCTCCCGCCAGTTCTGGTGCTTAACCTCGCACTAAACGAGATCGATTGCTGTGATTCCCTCACGTAGGACGGAAGAACGGCTCTGCACTTTGCTGCGCAAGGGGATCGAGTTGATGGCGTGGTGTTCCTACTCGAACAGGGAGTGCCGGTAGATCAAGTTGATACCGTGCGTACATATGTACTCTTGTTGGATTCGAGGCCGGACGCAGACTAATCACTGCGCTGTTTGCCAAAAGAATGGCGCCTCTGCGTTCCATCACGCGGCGGCGGGCGGCTGCGTGGACGTGATGAAGGTGTTGATTGATCATGGGGCTGATCCTTACAAAACCACAAAGGTGCGCGAAACGAAAGCCAAGTGGGGCTTTCAGCAGATAGATAAACATCGACCCTCACATCATCCATGTTGTGCTCGCCAAAGCGACGAGAGACCGCGCTTCACTATGCAGCATACGGGTGCAAAGCCGATGCACTTGAAATGCTGCTCCAGCTTGGCCTCGCGATTGACTCGGCCGAAGAAGTGCGCTTATGTGGTTTCGTGTGGTACGTACTGGCTATCTGATTCTGACGCATTTCGTTTGTGCACCGCTGGGCAGGATGGGACCACAGTTTTGCATAACGCAGTCATTGAAGGAAACGTTGGGGCCGTCCAGTTGTTGATTGATCGTGGTGCCAGCGTACGCGCTCACATGGAGGTCAGGAGAACTCTCGTGCTTTCGTCGTGGTCCACACTACATCTGACACCACTAGCTGGGTTTATGTAGGACGGGAAATCTGTACTCCATATTTCCGCCGAGAATGGGAGTCTGGAAGCAGCAAGAGTACTGTTTGATCAGGGCGTTGAAGTAGACGAGACCGACGAGGTGCCCACGCTCATTCTGGAGAACAACGGATGTCTTCAGCTGACCACGACACTTCTACGTACCATTACAGTATGGAGAGACGCCGCTCCACGCAGCAGCTAGATATGGCCACAAAACCATGATGGAGCTGCTGATTGAGCGTGGTGCTGACGCCCACGCCCTCTCGAACGTACGTACAAAACTTAGTGCTCGCTCGAACCCGTCCAGAGAGTTGCAAAATTAACGAATGTGCGGTGTGTTCTTTAAGGCCCACAAGAGTATCGTACACTTCGCTGTGAAGGGAGCGCACATCGACGCACTGAAATATGCCCTGGATTTGGGCGTCGATCCAAATGCACGGATTGAGGTGAGGAGGAGGACACGTTGTTTATGCATTTTCTCAGATACTAAGCACACTTGTTTGCTGTTTAGACCAGTGGAGGCTGGCGATCTCCTCTGATGATGACGTTTGGTCTGGAAGAACGCAAGGAGGCCTGTGAGATTGCGTTTGCACTCTGCTCAGCCGGCGCTGAGTTCCCGGAGGAGGATCGACAGACGGCTCAAACGATCCGCGCATCAACGGAGGATTCTGACGATTCGGACTATTCTGACGATGAAGAAAGTGAAAACGGCTCAGACGATCAAGAACGTGAAAGCAGCGCTGACGCTGGCAATAGTGAAGACGGATCTGACGATGAAGAGAGTGGAGACGAGTCCGAAGACGACGACAGTGAAGACAACGCGCGTTGGCGTTCAGGCTTCTACGCATCAGTGGATCATTGGGTCTACGAACGTAAATTCGGCGCCTCAAATCTCACAAAGATCCCTGCTGAGGTCATTTTTCGCGGGGAAGCGTCCGTGCGGACGTATCTGGATGACGTCGCGCGATCGACCAACGAAGATCGCCTCCACCGTTGCAAGATCTGTGTCGTCGGCCCCACCGAATGGGGCAAAACGAGTCTCGTTCAGTCGCTGAAGGCGGATCACACCTTCTTGACGAGTCTGAAGGACCGCACGGTCGGAATCGACTTGACGACGTGCGAGCTCGCGAGTGTTGTCGAAAATTCGACCGTTCGACTCGAGATTACCTTCTGGGACTTCGCTGGGCAAGACATCTATCACGCAGCACACACGCTCTCCTTCTCGCAGCGGACGTTATTCGTGCTCGTGATCGATCTTGAAGCGTACTGGAAGGAGATGGCAAGCGCCGAGAGCAAGACCAGTCGCGTCTCGGAAGCCAAGATGAATCGCTTTGTCAGCGCGAAGATCTTTCGCTGGGTGCGCTCGATCTTTGCGCACCGCCCGGACGCGCAGTTTATCGTGGTTGGGTCGAAGATTGACCGCCTTGCAGACACTCGTGTTGTAGAGGACATTTGGAACGACCTTCGTGACCGTTTGGATCACTGGAAAGCTGGCTTTGCCAAGGGTTTCGATCGTGATCTCCTACCTGCACGTGCGAGTGCCACGGACATCAAGGGTATTCAGACCCGATTGGCCAGGCTCGGGTCCAGTGAGTGGATCGTGGCAAATATTAAGGATATCAAGTCGATTGGCAAGTTCCGCAACAACATCCAGAAGACAATCACCTCATCTGAACTAGGGTTCCCGATGTGGAAGACGTACACCAAGGTGCTGCAGGCAGTCGTGAAGCGCCGCGAAGAAGCTCGGCATGCAACAAGCACGCGCGAGCGCATCGAGAAGTCCATCATCCGCTTCAGCAACTTGCGCCGTCAGCTGCTCCGCAAGAACCAGGAGCTCGACCGTGAGGCTTGCGAGCAGATCCTGCGGACGCTGGGCGACCTGGGCGACGTGCTTTGGTATGAGCACGAGGGTGCGGGCGTGTTCAAGGACTGTGTGATCCTGGATCCGATGCTGGTGATCGAGGTCGTGCGCGAGGTGATCCGGCACGACTTTTCGAGTGATGTGGACGGCAAATTGCCCCGCGACGGTCGCATCACACACACACAGCTGATCACGTTCCCTTTGTGGAAGGACATGGACGTGGAACTGATCCATGCGTTCAAGGCGCTGTTGCAGCACTTCCAGCTTGCGTGCCCTGCCGACGCGGACTCGATGCTACCGGAATCCGACATCATCGTGCCAGCGTATTGGAATGCGGATGAGTCGACTTCGGCGGCGTCCAAACCCAAGCCGAAGCTGAGCGCCCCGCAGAAGTCGCTGTGCGATGCGTTCACAATGCACCGATACTGTTGGGAGTACGAGGTGCCGAGCGAGTTGTCCGAGACGGTGTTCGTGCAGTTCGCGGTGCAAAGCCACTCGTCGTACCTCCCGCGCACGGTCCGTGGGTTCTGTGTGGAGGCAGGTTGCGCCGAGTTCGCGACCAGTATCGCATTGATCCAACGCGATGCGTCGCGCGACGTGCTCCGCATTGAGGTGAGCGGTGTGTCGGCCGAGCTCAGCTGGCACAATATGCGGTTCTACTTGATGAAGATGGAGAAGGTTCTGGACGATTACACGGGCGACGTGGTCTGG
>JAMFLL010000219.1:0-52158 GCA_027475725.1 Pythium rhizo-oryzae | reverse complement strand
GCAGCGCGTGTGCATCATGTGCTACGACGACCTGCGCGAGAACGGCAAGCCGCCGTCGGCGGTCGCGAACCTCTACGGCGGCGGCGCCAAGCGCAAGCCACTCGGCGACGTCACCAACGACTACCACCAGCACCACCACCGGTCGTCGCTCACGTCGCAGACGCGCACGTTCGTGGACTCGTCGGTTGCGTCGCAGCAGGGCGAGGATGTGGACGATGATGACGACCTCGCCGAGTTCCACGACTCGGACCACGAGGGCGCGCCGCCGCCGCCGCGGTCGCGCCCGCGCGCGCAGACCGACATGGAGGGTATCGACCGCATCTCGGTCATGAAGAGCCAGGTCAAGGAGCTGGAGACCCACATGCGCGAGCTCCTCGAGCAGAAGGAGCTCATGCAGTCGGCGATCGAGCTGAGCCACAAGAAGGTGGAGCACGCCATCCAGGAAAAGCATGCGCACGAGTCGGCAGTCGCGGCGACGCGCGGCGAGAGTATCATCGACGTCACGCGCGTCACCGACGACGACGAGCTTGCACGCGCCGTGCAAAACATCACGCTGACGGCCGAGGACGCGGTTGCGAACCCGGACGACTCGGAGATGCCCGACGACGCCGTGCTCAACGTCGCGGCGACGTGCCACTACCTGGGGTTGGCGCTCTTCGAGAAGGGCGACTACGCCGACGCCGTCGAGGAGCTGCGCAAGTCAGTGTCGCTGAACCGGCGAGACCCGGATGCGTGGTATACGCTCGCGCGCGCGCTTCAGGCCGAGGGCGAGCCGTTCGAGGCCGAGATCGCCGTCAAACGCGCGCTGGACCTGGACCCGAAGAACTACGCGGCCATGTCGCTGCTGGGCAAGATTCTGCACGCGCGCGGAGACCACGACCAGTCGATTGAAGTGTTCCAGCGTGCACTCGGGCTCATGACCACCGCCAGCGACTCGGACGACGAAGAGGACGTCGGCTCCATGACCGTCGGCTGGTAAATAGCCAAGTCCACACACAGCAGTTAGATCAGGAAACCAGACAACACACATCCACGCGTACACGCAGCAGGCACGCCAGTCGGAGGCGTACGAAGTAGAGTAGACAAGTACCACAGAATCAAAAGCCGTCTTCAGACCAAACTTCCGATATCGCGACGTTCCATTTTCAGCGAGGACGCGCCAACCGCCGCGGCGTTTCTCACGAGGCGACGATCCGCGAGTCCTCCAACACGAGAGACCCACGACTGCGAGAGATAGGGGCACGAGTCGATGCACCGCGAGCACTTTCGCCGTGAGCTCGAGCGCGAGTGGGAGTGGATCGAGAGCGAAGAGAAGAAGGTGAGAACCCGCGCGCGTGTGAGTGGCTGATTCGTGGCTCTAGGTGGCTCGCTAATATTCTTGTACCGGTAGCTCGAAGAAGAGAAGAAGAAGGTCGTGGCCGAGTGGGTCACGGTGGAGGAAGCACAGCGCGAGTACAACCGCAAGCGCGAGAGGTTTGTGTTTGTCTCGTCACCGTCATTAACCCCACTGCTGTCAGGGTGAAGACTGATGCGGGCTGGACGTCCACAGCTTTGAGAAGCTCGTGTTGGAGCGGTTCTCATTTCTACCGGCTGACGACGTCGTCTCTTTCAACGTCGGCGGCCAAGTGAGACTGTGGACGACACCTCGTAAAGATCATGCGGAAGACATCTCATTCACGTATTGCTTTTATTTTCACAGCTCTACAAGTCGACCGTGCATGTGTGGACGCGGGACCGGTTCTCAATTCTCGCGCAACTGTGTACGACGAAACCAAAGCTTCCCAAGCTCTCGCTGGACGAAGACGCCTACTATTTTGACCGCGATGCCTGGATCTTCCAGTTCATCTACGCGTTCCTGCGCGACAACGCGCTGCCGGATGCGATCGAGGTGCTGCGCGAACTCTACTGCGAGGCGAGCTTCTACCGCATCGGGCTATTGCGCCACGCGATCGAGGCGAAGCTCGTCGGTGACGCCGCCGTGATCTCGTCCACGGCGTTTCCGCGCACCACCAACAGCGCCACGACAAACAACAGCAACAACTCGGTGCTGCCGCTAAGCGCCGCGGCGACGGCTATGAAGCGTGACGCGAGCAAGAAGACGCTCGAGAAGAAAGACGCGAGTCCAACGAAAACCAGCGGATCTCGTTTCCATGAGCTGCCCGACCCATTCGGCTTCACCTCCAAAAAGTGAGCAAGCGTATCCATGTCCTTGTCGATATAGAGAGGCCGAGGATCAGAACATGTTCATGCCCACAAAAATAGAGAGTAGTCGGTAATGCAGTCCGTGGTGGTACAGATGACGAGATCTGCATTGTCACATCAGCGCAAGGAGCCTCCTCAATACGACTCTCAGGAAGCAGGATGGAGATCACGAGCAACAAGGTGCGCATGTAGAGTTTGTCGTCTGATACCGCGTCACCGTTCCTGACGTCACGTGCTCGCAGTATAAAGGCGGCAAGTCCTTCGGCCGGTACTGCGGCTACGGGAAACTGGAGCTCGCGGACGGCAACCGGTACGAAGGCGAGTTCATGAATGGCCATTTCCACGGCAAGGGCACGCTCTTCTTCGCTGAGGGTAAGCTTGAAGGCACGTGGGAGTTCGGCAAGCAAGTGGATGGCCACTTCACGTTCTCGGACGGACTGGAGTACCGTCAGCACGACTGGGAATACTGCACTGACGAGGATCGCCGCTTTCACTCGGAAAAGCTGTCGGAGACGGGCATCGCACCCGCGGGTGAGCTCAACTACTTTGACACGGGCATCAAGCGCGTTGTGCCGTTGGGCACGTACGACGCTGGCAACGGCATCTTCACGCCTTCCACGGGCCAAGTGAGCGCTTACGACAACCCGCTCGAGGTGCGCGATGCGTCGCCGGAAGAAAGGGAGTGGATCACGGCCAAGGCCCCCAAGGCCAGCACCAAAGACATGTCGGTCAAATAAACACGAGACTGATAACGCACTGAAAAATCGAATTTCGTGGGATGGCGATGATCCAAGCCCACAAAGAACATAATCATGGCTTCTTAGTGTTTCGTTCGGCTGCTCAGAAAGCTGTCGAAGTCTACACATAGCACTCATCGTCAGCTACGGATGGACGAATGCCTCTAACAGATCGTTGTTGAGTGGACGCACCGTCCGTCGCAGCGCTAGTCGTGGCAGGTCTCGAGCCGCCCAGACTCAGCGACGACATCCCAGTGTCCAGCAGATCAGGCTGCGCCGTCGCCGCTCTCTTAGGCGAGTCAAAGCTGATGAGGTCAGCCGTCGCGGCAGTAGCGCTTGCCGACTTGGCATCCTCAAGGGCTTTGATGAGATTGTCGTTGACCTATCAAGGCAAACATCGACATTAGCGAACGTTACCATATCTCCTCGTGAGGTTGTGACTCACATTGAGGCACTCTTCGAGGGTGCGCTCGTCGAGCTTGCCCGTGATGCCTCCTTCGATGAGCGTGTTCATGCGCGGCTGGCACTGGCGCAGAAAGTCAAGCACGTCCTCCATCTCCTCGCTCTTGATCCGGCCGGCGTCCTTGAGCTCCCGGTAGATCGTGATCTTCTCCAGCACGACCTTGAGGTCGGACTGCAGCTTCGCCACCTGCTGTTCGCGGGTGGTGTTGCGCGCAGTCGCGGTCGTGGCTGACGACGCCGTGCTGGCCACACTGCGGCTGCTGCCGTGCTGTGGCGCGCGCTGAAGCGACGTCGGCGGCGGCGTGAACACGGGCGCGTCGTTCTCGACCTCGGGGAACACGACGCCGTGGATCTTGAGCATGCGGTACGTGTCTTGGAACGTCGTGAGCGAGCTGCCTGCGAACGCGTCGGCCCATTGCTTGATTAGCTCGAGCGCCTTGTTCTGGACGTCAAAGCCCATGCTGCCGTCGGTCACGGCAGCGATCTCCTGGAGGAACGCGCGCGAGCCGATCTGCGCGTGGAGCGTCGCCGAGCCGTTCTTCACCAGCGTCTCAGCGAGCACGAGCGTCTGCTGCACCACGCGCGGCGAGCCACTCTGCATGCGTCGCTGCAGCGCGCGCACGACCTCGTCCGACCTACGACACGCGGTACCACATATTACACCCGGAGCTCTTGGCCCAACGCGAAGAGCTACAAACCGCGCAAACGCGAACAGATCGCCACGTACAGCGCTGGCGCGGCGTTGACGGCGTCGCAGATCATGAGGTTGAGCTGCCACTCCGGGCCCGCGAGCTCCTCGGCCGTGGCCTTGTCCACGAGCGCCACGACCTCGGCCGCGCTCTCCTCGTACGCGCTCATGCTCCCTCTCTCTTTGGCTCGAATCGAAAAGTCAGGTTCAAGGTTCACTTAGTGGGACCTGGAAACCGCGGGTTAACTTACGGCGCGCCTCACGTCGTGGTTCTTCGCCAGAACGCCCGACAGGATGAGCCCGCTGCCGTGGCCCTCGCGGCTGCTCTACGGCGTGGCGGCCATGTCCGCGAGCGTCGTGGTGTTCACGTTCCTGCAGGAGCGCGAGGAGCAGGAGGGCCGCGCGCTGCTGGCGGCCGAGCAGCGCGTCTCGGCGGCGCAGTTCTTCCAGGCCATGGAGAGCCTGCGGCTCACGACGCAGCAGAAGATCGAGATGCGCAAGTTCTGGCGCAACCTCAGCACGCGCGTGGCGCGCGAGCGGCGCGAGCAGCAGCGCGGTGGCGGTGGCGCTGTGGCGGCCGTAGCGGAGGAGGAGCAGGAGCAGCAGGCGGCGAGCGAGAGCATCCCTGTGTGGGAGATCCAGCACGTTGCGCGCGAGTACAAGCAGGTCTTCCCGGACATCTTCCCAGCCGACCAGGTGATCGAGGCCACGCGACTCGCGGCTGAGGCCGCGTCGCAGTGGAATGGCATCGTCGGCTCCACCAGCTCGATGATCCGGTCAACGGGCAAGCGTTTCCAGGACATCGCCAAGGACACGAAGGATGAGATGCAAGGCGCAGTGCACCGCACCGTGCGCAAATACCTCGAACGCTCGCTGGACGTGGTGGCCGACCGGCTGAAGCACTCGCTCAAGGACCGCCACATGCCCATGTACCTCAAGACCAACATCGACACGGCCGTTGACCAGTTTATGCCCGACGTCAAGGTCGAAATCTTCCGCAAGACAAGGGATCTGTTTGTGCAGGAGATACCGCCGCGTGAAGTGCCACAGCTCCAGCAGGCCGTCGAGGGCCCTCGAAAGGTATGGAAAGTGGATATCCTGACAAAAAGACTCAAGCACTGACGCTTAAACCCCCGTGGATTGTCCAACAGCTCACAGCGTTTGGGCGTCTGCGCGGCCACATCCTGTACCACTTGTTCCCGTTCGACAAGTCCATTTGGATGTGCTTCCGCGACCCGTGGTGGGCCATCTACAGCAGCATTGGCATCTTGCCGGTCGTGGGGCAGCTCTGGTGGCTCTTCTTGTTCCTGATCAAAGACAAGACCAACGAGCACCAGCTGTGCCAGTTCATTGTCGGCTTCTAGGTCGCTCAGTTTATCTCACTCGGCTTGTACTCGACGACATCGGGGATCATCCACTACATTCGTTGCATCGTACGGGGCTCTATGGAGTTCTGCCGAGAGAGTACGTGCCGTCCACTGTCCCTCACCATATTGATCATCGCTTTACTGACGTTGACCGCTTCTGCACTGAACAGAACCTGCGTTGGAACCATGGAACGCCTTCTTCTTTATCCTCCAGATCGCTCTCGTATGGATTGCATTCTTCAGGCTCCCGTATAGCGAGCGGCCTGTGGAGCAGAAGCACCCGCTTCTGTATCGCACGAAATCCATGGACCGACGAGAGCAGAAGATCTACCGAGACATGTTTGGGAACACGTTGCACCTCAACCGCGGCGGGTATCTGATGAAGCTGTGCGGCTACGAGACCGTATCCTTCGGCTTCATCGTCACTCTGACCATCATCATCCTATGGCTGCCGTTCGAGCCGTGGCAGCAAAAGGCACTGTTCTATTGGTTGCGCACAGCGTACGGGCTTTTCTCGCTCCCGTTCGTCGTGTTCAAGATCCCGTTACTCGCGAACGTGCTGCTCCACACACGCCGGATGGGGTACAACCGATATGGCGAGACCGTCACAGTGGCCAAGCTCAAAGAAGACGATTGACGTTGGTGGTATGAAACACGATTTCATTTATCTTGTTGTATGTACATCGGAAGCATTCTGCTCACGAAGAGCACGTGTGGGTTAGACGAGGTTCTCTCCCTCGTCTTTCGTGCTCACTTTGTGGGCCGAGCTGAGCTCGTCGTCCTTCAGGCGGTTGTTGCGCAGCAGCGCGTGGGCCGCGCAACCAAGTGCGCTGCGAACACACAAACATCGGTCAGTGATATGCGACGTGCGCTGAATCGCAAGGGTCGTTCGCGGATCTGACCTCGAGGAGAACGAGAACAGGATCGTGGGAAGGATGAAGAAGACCAGGAAGATAATCGTAACTAGAGCACAAGGACCGCGTTAGTACAGGTCGGCGCACACGAACCATGGCGCTCCTGCTCTCCACGTACCGGCCGTCGTGCCCAGCAGCAACTGCTCTTCGTCAATGCGCTTGCCCATGAACACCAAGTGGTCGAGCTCGCTCTGCTTCTTGGTGAGCACGATGTACCATCCGCAGGCCACGAGAATGCACACCAGCAGCTGGATGCGGTGGAAGAAGAGCCTACGAAGCAGCAACATCCACATGAGTCGCCGCGCCCTTTTGAACCCAACGCGGAAACTACAGCACGTACAGCAAGAAGAAGAAGACCACAACCGAGACCAACAGGTAGTTGGTCAGGAAGTAGTTGCCGTTGGCCTTGAGCCGCGCGACCATCTGCTGCTGTGTGGGCACCGTGAAGGGCTGCGCTTCGCCCACGCCGATGCAGCTGAAGAGCGAGCGGATGTTGGCGATCGTCACGCGCGAGCGGATGTGCTCGAGCGCCGCGTCCACAACGGGCCCGAGGTTCAGCGCCTTGCTGTGCGGGTCGCTGGCGCCGCCGCCCAGCACCACTTCTTCGTGGCCCTTGACGCCCAGGGGCTTGACCGGCGCGCTCGCGTCCATCATCATCGTCGTCGCCGGATCCCGTGGGCTGTTGAAACGCGCGCGTAGCTTTTCGTTGAGTGCCGAGCAGCTCACTTGCGGGGATATCGGTCGTCCCCTCCCACGTCAGAGCCAGACCAAAGGCAAAAAGCGACTCTGCGGACTCAGACTCAGCCATGAGGAAGAAGGCGAAACCCAGATCTGAGGCTGAGGCCACAAATCCGGTTTTAATCGAGTACGCAAAGCGTTGTTGCCATTTTTGTAGCCATTGCTGGGAATAGCCTCCGAGGCAGGAGGAGATCAGGACGCCAGAGCCCCGGGTCAACGGCTCTTTCCACGGGCAGCAGACTAAGATATCTGCAGGAGGCAGCAATGGAGTGCGACGAGTCGCTGCCAGCACTCCGACTGACATGCGTCAGTGGAATCTTCGTCGGGAGGTTTCGTTCTCAGCTCCAATTAGCGGAGACCTTGCCTCTATGTAGGATAAGGAGGTGATACTTCAACACGTCCTCTCCACGAATGGGGCGCGCCGCGAGGCTTCAGGTCCTCATTCTTCGATCCGAAAGCAACTCGATAAGTCCCGGAAGACGGCAGCAGCAGCAGCGCACGCAGCAGTTCCTGTTAAAAACGACGTCCTCCCACGATGGCCTCGATTGTTCCTCGCCGCGCGTCCTACCAGGTTGAGACGGAGCGTCGCTCGTCCGCGAAAGCTGTCTTTGCAAGTGGTGTCGATCGCACCACGTGGGGCGAGAAGTTCGACCAAGAGCGACAACAGCAACAACAGCCGTCGCCACAAGTGCCCAAGTCCATCAAGCCTGGCGTGATTCACGATGCTGATAATAACCAGGAGGAAGAATCCGTTGCGGAGGAGGAGTCGTCCGTGAACGGTCATGATTTGTGTGATGATGACTCAATCCGGCCAGCTTCACCAGTCAACCGAATCGCTGACGGCAACCGTCATTTGCAGGAGCTGCGTAAGCTGGCGGCGACGAGTCGTGGGTCGCCGCCGACGACTGCGGGGCTGCATGAGGAGAATGCCGCCCTCAAGCGCCAGCTCGCGCAGCTAGGGAACCAGCACGAGTCGGAAGTCCAGGCACTCAAGTCCCAGCTCGAGGAGGCCGCGTTGGCGCACGAGCGCACGGAGAAAAGCTTAAAGAAGCAGATTGACGAACTGGAGAAGCAGCAGCGCGAAGCGGCGGAGAGTTGCGAAACGTATCGATCGCGTGTCGAGGCACTCCAGCAGGTGCTTCACCAACTCGAGAGCCATGCAAAGGGATCTGTGGCGCTGCCGCAAGCCCCAGTGGCGCCGTTGTCGTCGCTGTCGCCTCCCCCGACGGTTGCAACCTGGACGCCGGTCCCTACGCCGCGCCTTGTCAACGACTCGCCGGTGCCACGCCATACTAAGTCAAACTTGGCAAAGAACAGCGGTATCAAGCAGCCGTTTGCGTGGCGCGCAGAGGCTTCGCCTACCATCCAACGTGCACCAGCTACCCCCAGTCGCGTCCAAACGAAAGGCCCAGGTCGCACCAGTTTCGTTCCGACGTCCGCCGCTGCCTT
This sequence comes from Pythium rhizo-oryzae, assembly GCA_027475725.1. Lineage (NCBI taxonomy): Eukaryota > Oomycota > Peronosporomycetes > Pythiales > Pythiaceae > Pythium > Pythium rhizo-oryzae. The sequence continues at coordinate 43,601 of JAMFLL010000219.1, read as the reverse complement.
CCCTGCCGCGCCGCGATGCATTCCTGTCCCGTCGTTTGATGTCCTCCATACGGCTCCCGCATATTCCCCCCAGTACGTGCTCCCACCGCCGCTGGCAGCAACGAAGCAGCAGCAGCAGCGCTCAGCGCCGTCCTCCAAGGTGTTCCCGGCTGGCGGTCTGCTCTCGTTCTGTGCGGACGTGATCACCTCGAAGCTGGCAGCTCACGTGCCGGGCGCGTCGACGCCCAAGCCCAACATGAAGGTGATGCCCATGTTGAGCGCCGAGGACGTCAGCATGTACGGGGACAGCGCTTCGAACGGAATCACGATTCCTGTGCCTGACGCCCAGACGCTCGCAGACGACGAGTACACAGCGATCACCATCCTCTGAGCATCGCGGGGGTAGAGTATTTCTGAATATATTCATCAACTCTTTCTAGTCCACACACCCTTGCTCTGTGTTGTATTTATTGCTCACGCTCAGGGCGCGGCCATGACCGGAGCCTCGGCTTCGGCTGGCGCCACTTTTGAATGGATACTATGGGTGTCCTGGAGCTGCTCGCGGATCTTGCAGAGATCTGATTGGATCGCCGTGTTCAATGGGTCGAGCTCGGCCGCAGCCGCGTAGTCTTGCTCCGCTGCGTACCAGAGCATGCGGTTAGATTTATGGAGCGATATGTACGTCCGCATCAACTCACCTCGTGGAATGCTCCCCATGGCGACGAGTGCCGTGCCACGGCGCACAAGCGTCTTGACGACCCACTCACGGCGCTTGGCCGTCCCTGGCGCAGGACCAACGGCAAAGAACGCGATCCCAGCGCTGTCCGGCGTGCTGTTCTCGCCCTTAGACTCGGACGGCTGCTGCTGCAGCAGCTGCAGCGCCGTCGAGCAGTCGTTGACGCATTTTTGGAGCTCATGCCGCCGCAAGAAGCACGCTGCGCGGTTCGACAGGCACGCGATCGAGTGCGGGTGAAGCTGCAGGCTCTCGCCATAGTGCGCGATGGCATCGTCTAGGTGGCCGTCGCGGAAGCACGCGTCGCCGCGCTCTTTGGCCTGCTGGGACCGCTCGAGCTGTAGCAGCTGGAAGTAGTCGTGCTGCAGCGGCGCGTTCTGCTTGTCCATTGTAAGCGCGACGCCGTAGTCGGCCTTGGCCTCCGTGTACTGACCGAGGCGGCAGAGCGCCGTGCCGCGGCGCACGAGCAGCTTGAGCTTGAGCCGAAACTCCCGGATCCCGCGCGCGTGGCCCTCGGCACCCGCCGGCGTGTCGGGCAGGTGCGACAGCGCCGTCGTGCAGTCTTCGAGGCACTTTTCGAACGCGCCGAGCTGCAAGTAGCACGCCGCACGGTTCGACAGACACCTAGTCACACGAGTCAAAAGATGGAGTGAATAATGTAGCAAGGCATCGAACAAATAAGGCCATAACGTACGCTGTGAGCAAATCGCTTTGGTCCTTGTCGACCGTCGAGACGGCCTCAGAGTAGGCGTTCACCGCGCTCCGGTAGTCGCGCGACCGGTAAAAGTCGTCGCCCTTGGCTTTCAGCCACGCGGCTACACGTGACATCACAAGTGAGCGCAGTGTTAGTCTCCCCAAACATCAACGCCAGGGACAGGAAAAACACAGCACGCACGGTCGCTTTCGCTGATATCGTACGCGCCGGCGGCGCCGCGAAGCCCCTTGTGCTTTTTGAGATGCTTGCGGTTCTTGAGCATCCAGTCTTCTTCCTCGGCGGCTTTCGACTCGCGCGACGGCGTCGGGAAGAGTCGCGGCGTGAACTGAATTTCTGCCTGTGCCGGCGCACGCGGTGGCGGTAGCTCCACGACCTCAACCTCAACCTCGGTGGTGTCGTGCTGCGGCGCCTTTTCCTCTTGAGCTTGGGGCTTCGCCGTCTCAGATTTGGCCTCGGCCTGGTTGTCCTCACAGTCGATGTCCTCGACGTCCACTTCCGAGTCCGTCGCAGAAACTTCCTCCACAGTCTCATCCCAGATGAGCTTGGGCGGTGCCGTGCGGACAATGTCGAAGCTGCCATCGGCACTGAGCTCCAGCACCTCCTCAGCCTGGTGATCAATGTGCTGATTGTTCGCGGGTTTGTCGCTACTATCTGCAAAGGACACGCGCTTCTTTGCAGGCTTGGCGAGCTTGCCAGAAGTATCACTGCCAGGCGCGTTTGCTTTCGACGGCGTAGTGTTCGATGGCTTTGACTGCTGCTCTTGCTTCTGCTGTTGCTTCACCTGGAGCGCCTTGAAGGACTCGTACATCGCGGCCTGCGGACGCGTAGCGGTTCAGCTAACGTTCAATACGATACACAGCGCACCGCGTTTCTTACCTCCTCCCGCGCCTTCTCCTCGGCTTTGAGGTCCGCGAGGATCTGGCGGTTGGTGTCGTCCACCGCCATCTGCGCGCGCAGCGTCTGCTTCTCCTCCTGGTACTTGCGGTCCTTGCGCTTTTCTGCGAGCGACGCCTCCGCCTGCTGCTTGCGCTCCATGGACGCGAGCCGCCGCTCCTTCAGCGCTGCTTTGCTCGCGTCCAGCGTGAGTTGCTCCCACTGCTGCGGGACGACCTTGTTGATGGTGATGTGGAGCACATGGGTCACCGCGTTGCGCTTCACGACGGCGGACGCGTCGTCCACGCAGTCGAGCAGATCCAGCAGCAGCACGTAGGGCGCGGCGTTGACCTTGACCACCAGGTCGCTGACTACAGATGGCACCAATACCCGTGAGAAGCGACGCGATCGGGTCAGGGCGGCGACACGGCCGACGTACCGTAGACGTCCACGTTCTTGAGCGCGGCGCCAGGCAGCGCGACCTCCAGCGCGACGCTCGCGGCGTCCTGCGCCCACGTGAAGCGCGGCGTGAGCGGCATCGCTCTCTTTCTCTATAGATGCGGTTGATGCGGTGGGCGCCCCCGAGACGCCACCAAGTGACCTTTCGCGGGCTCACCATTTCCAGGGGTTTTGGCAAAGTGCGCTCTTCGGATATGGCTACACGTTTCCCCCCCCACTAAGTACGGCTAGCAATCATCACCACGTATTATATCTCCTCGTCCGGAGTCTTCTTCCTTCCGCGTCCTTCGCAGCGGACGCCAATGCTCCCAGGCGAACGCTCCGTGGAACCTGATACTTCTGAGCGCTCCGGGTACGCTCGTGGCGCTCGCATTCCGTGGCGAAGAGCGTGAGAGAACCGAGGCGTTCTTCGAGTTTCCCGCAGACTGTTGTGGGCTCTCAGAGAACGCGCCATTGAATCCGTCGTCGACGTGACGCCCCCAGGTGACCTGGTTGACGGAATCTGGATACCTTCCACTCACGAGGGGATCCTGGCCGCCAGGTGATGCCGTGAGAGCAGGCGAATCCAGATGATCCACGGGTAGGCTGGGACATGCGCCGCCAAGGTTGAACGCGCTGAGCTGATGCCCTGTGGCCATGGCCGGTCCAGGCGCGAATCCAGGTCCATGCTATATAGTGATGATGACTGTGTGCCATACCGTCCACTGGATACGCAAACCCACACGAAAGAGAACGAGGAATGAGAGAGAGAGACCGAGCCGCGGCTTCCATCTTTCGCGCGCCGATCTCGGCGGTTCCGTCGTTATCAGAGTGGCCGGCGCGAAGCGGCGTCACGTGATCCCGTGTGTTGGTTGGTTCGATTGACCCTCGTCCATAGATGGAACGCTACTAGGCGGTCTCCGCACCCACTTCATTCGCCAACGCTCCTCCGCCAGCGCACGCCGCACGGTCCCTCTTTGCCATGGCGCGCACACGTTCGTCGCTTTCGTCGCCACTGGTGCTGCTGCTGCTCGTCGCCGCCGCGTCGGCACTGTACGCTGCCGTGGTGGTGACGGCGGAGCCGCTCGCCGCGCAGCTGGGCGGCGGCGTGGACCCGGACGCCGGTCTCAACGTCATTGAGCTCGTCCAGCGCCGCGGGTACGACGTCGAGGCCCACGAAGTCGTCACGGGCGACCGCTACGTGCTCACCATGTACCGGCTGCCGCGCTCGTACAATGAGTCGCAGGCGCGCCGCCAGCAGCAAGGTGCGGCTGCTAATGGGACGGCCGGCGTCACGGGCAAGCCCGTCGTGTACCTCATCCACGGGCTGCTCGACAGCTCGTACACGTACGTGCTCAACTTCCGCACGCAGAGCCTCGCGTACCTGCTCGCGGACGCCGGCTACGACGTGTGGCTCGGCAACAACCGCGGCACGACCTGGTCGCGCAAGCACCTCGACTTTACCACGAGCGACAAGCGCTTCTGGGACTTTAGCTGGGAGGAAATGGCCACGCAGGACCTACCGGCCATGCTGCGGTACGTGCTCGCGACCACGCAGCGCGCGACGCTGAGTTACGTGGGCCACTCGGAGGGCACGATGCAGGCGTTCGCGGGCTTCTCGCTGGACCAGGAGCTCGCCAAGAAGGTTTCGTACTTTGGCGCACTCGCGCCCGTGGCCTACGTGGGCGACACGACCTCGCCCGTGTTCGCGGCGCTCGCGCGGTTCCGCGTGGACGAGCTCTTCCAGAAGGTTGGGCTCGCCGAGTTCTGGCCCAAGTCGCCGCTCATCCAGGACCTACTAGGCAAGTTCGGCTGCGCGTTCGCGGACGTGGCGTGCGACAGCATCATCAACGCGCTCACGGGGCCGTCCGACAACGTCAACAAGTCGCGCATCCACGTGTACATCTCGCAGACGCCCGCGGGCACGTCAACCAAAAACCTCGCGCACTTTGCGCAGGGCATTCGCGACGACACGTTCCGGCGCTTTGACTACGGCTGCCAGTGCTCGCGCCTGCTGCCGCTGGCGCTGTGCCCCACGGCGCTGTGCCCCAACAAGGCCCGCTACGGCGCGTTCGAGCCGCCGGCCTGGGACCTCGCGCGCGTGCGGTACCCGCGCACGGCGTTCTTCACGGGCGCGCAGGACTGGCTCGCCACGGGCACCGACGTGGCCAAGCTGCGCGCGCGGCTGCCCACGGGCACGGTCGTGTTCGAGAAGCAGGTCGCGTACAACCACCTGGACTTCACCTGGGCCAGCAACGGGCCCGAGAAGCTCTACAACGACCTGCTCGCGCACATCAAGCTCTTTGAGGGCGTCGGGTACTAGCAGCAGAAGGGCGGGAGCCCAATTATAATTGGCAATGTCCGCGTCAGATCAATTTGAACCACTTCAACTCACGGTCGCACCCTCTGATATCTGATGTATATGTAACAATGGAGGTAATAGAGTACTGGGCATGACATAAAACGGGTATTGAATATTAGAGGTTTCAGGAGTGTAGGTCCCAAATAAATGGGCGTGCGGAAAGCGCAATTGGGGAACCTGCTTGCCTTGCGGCACCATGAGCGTCGAGAGCTGGACGCTGATCAGCCAGGGCGCCGAGGCGGTGCGTCCTAGCGATGGATAAGAGGTGGTCGAACTCTCGCGGGACCACATGCGGTGCTAATGGGTTGATCGTATCCGCTGTTTGGGGCGCAATAGAAAGTGTACGAGACGGTCTTCGGCGGCCGACCGTGCATCGTCAAGGAGCGCGTCAAGAAGGCCTACCGGCTGCCCGTGCTCGACGCCAAGCTGTCGCACCGGCGCCTCGTGCAGGAGGCGCGATGCATCATGAAGTGCCGCCGCGCGGGCGTGGTCACGCCTGCGATTTACCTCGTGGATGAGGACAACGGCCGCCTGTTTTACGAGAAGATCGCCGGCGGAAGCGTCAAGGAGTACATGCGCGCCGCCTACAAGAAAGGTGGGTCTCTCGATGCGGTTGTCTGTGGAACGTAGGTGCAGATACTCATGCTCGCTGTGTAGACCCGAACTACGGTCCGGACGCGCTCAAGCTCGCGTACTCGATCGGTGTTGCGATTGCCAAGATGCACGACGCTGACATTGTCCACGGCGACCTCACGACGTCCAACCTCATGCTCAGCAGCCCCGACGCCAAGGAAGTGGTGCGTTGGATCTGCCCATAGTGTGCACGAATGGGGTGACCAGTGGGATCTGATAATGCCGCTCCGTGCATGACAGACTGTGATCGATTTCGGACTGGCCAACTCGCAGCCGCTGCCCGAAGACAAGGCTGTGGACCTCTACGTCATGGAGCGCGCCTTCAACAGCACCCACATTAACTCGGATATCTTGGTGCGTACTAGTATATTTATGCAGTTTGCCTGCCGAGTGCTTTGCTGCTGCTTAGGAGAGCTACAACTGACGACGTGCGCGATTGTGACAGGTCGAGGAAGTCCTGCGCGCGTACAAGGCGAGCTCACGTCGGTCCGACGCGACGTTCCAGAAGCTCGCGGCCGTGCGTCTGCGTGGCCGTAAGCGCACGATGGTGGGCTAAGCCCCAACCAAAACGCATGCACCGGAGAGGAGAGGCGCCGAGCTGGCACGAGTTGATGCAAGAGCAGAGACGTAACGAGAAGAAGTCGGTATTGACGCGAATACAGCGGAGTTCCTCCCGAAAGGCAAAAAGAAAGCACTACGAGCGAGCGTCGGTCACGTCGGACGCTGTATGCGCCGCCACTGGCGTTCGCGTCGAAGCAGTCTTCTAACAAATATTGTACTAAGAGAAGGCGGGAAGAAGTGAAGCGACGTGGGCGCCAGTGTTTACTTCTTCTGCTTCTTGGCTGCGATAGCCGCACACACATACCAAGCGGTTAGCCTCGGAATACATGTCAGCACGCAGCAAAGGAGGCACCTACTCGGCGGCGCGTCGTCGTCATCCTCATCGTCATCCTCGTCGGCGTCCTCATCATCGTCGTCGCCGCCGGCGTTGTCGTCGTAGTCCTCATCGTTCTCATCATCCTGCATACACCAACACATACCCAGCCACGGTCAGCGCTCCCGCTCATAACCAGCCCGTCAACGTGGGGGGCCACCGACCTCGAAGGTCGTCGTGTACAGAGAAGCTAAACCGACCTGGTCGTCGCCGGGCTCGTCGTCGTCCTCTTCGTCCTCCTCGGCGGTGTTGCCTTCGTCATCATCCTCCTCGTCATCGTCGACCTGGTCGTCCTCGGCGCTGTCGCCCTCGACGTCGCCCGCAACGGCCGGCGCCTTGTCGTCATCGTCGTCGTTCTCATCGTCGTCGTCCGCCGTGGCGTCGTCGTCCTCGTCGTTGTCCTCGTTGTCGTTGTCCTCGTCGTCCTCCACGTCCTCCGGCACCTCGGCCGCGGGCTTGGTCTTGGTGGGCTCCGCCGGCTTGCCGCCCGCGGGCTTCGCGCCGGTCGTCGATGCTGCTGCCTCCTATTGCGTCATATTCATATCACACACGCATCAGCACGCGTTCCAGGCCCCTGCGTCGTGTTCTCCGCCACGTCCGAGCGGAGATCCGGTGGAGCGGAGCGGAGAACAAAAAAAATCGACACGCCGCATTTACCGTCATTGTCGAACGTTGCCGTGGGGGGTGCGAGGGGTTCTTGCGGGTTGCGCTTGGCTCGGCGAGTGCGGAGCGGAGCGGACTGCGCGGAGGGAGGCGGAGGGGGGGGAGGAGGGAGCGGACGCCGCTGGAGTGAAGCCAGTCTGTTATTTTTCCCGCGCCGTCGCGAGCAAAGGTCGGGGAGACTCCCCTGGATCTTTCGAAGGGCGGAGGGGAAAGGGCGTAAAAAGTCTCACGTGGAGGAAACTGGATGCGGCCGGGAGGGCTGAAGTCCCTGCTTGAAGGGGCGCGTGGGCGAGCGCGGAGGGTTGACGTTTCCCAGTTCGAGAGTTCTGGACGAGCGGACGGAGCGGAGCGGACGAGCGGACGACGGCCCGCTTGATTAGGTAATATCCGCCCGGGAAAAATCCAAGTTTCGGTGACTTCGGATTGGCCAGTTCGGCGTGCCCCGCGCGATCGAATCTTCGGTTCAACTCACATTTACGAGACGTATTTACGCAGTGGCCATTACATACTGAGATAAGGTGTTGAAGTAGCCCAATGTAGCCATGTTGGGCGAGGGGCTACAAATAGGGCTAGAAGATCACTGCCACTCTCAGCTGCGCACAACCTTGGTGCGGTCGCGACATGTTGGCTGCCGCGCTCCACCGCCCATGCGCCGGTGGGTACGTCTGTCGCCACCGCGCGCGTGGTTGTCACACGAATGCGCCCGCTGATCTTCTCGTGGTGATCTCCTCGTCGGGCGCCCATGAGCCACGTGAGGAGACGCGCTTGGTGCACGACTTCACGTGGATTGGGATCGGGAGCCTCGCACTCGGCAACTCACCGCGTTCGACACCCGTCGCGAACACCGCCCCCCATGAAGCTCTCTGCTATCCTTTCCGTCCCAGGCCTTGCACTCGCGTCACTGCTCCTACTGGCCTCGCACACGGACAACCATGTCGACGCGTACACGAACCCGATCACCATCAACAACTACAAGATGTACGACGCCAAGACCGGCGCGTACTTTGGTGTCAAGGGTGTGGACTACTACCCACGCCCAAATGCAGGTGAGCTCAATACGAACAATCTGGATTTGTTTACGGACGAGTACGAAGAGATCTGGACGCCGGACCTCGCGCAGCTCGCGGCGCTCGGCGCGAACGCCGTGCGGCTCTATGCCGTCGACCCATCCAAGTCGCACGACAAGTTCATGTGCGCGCTCAGGGCATACGGCATGTACGCGCTAGTCGACATTGGCGCCAACTGCGAAGGCTGTTCGATTACCAAGGACGCCGCACCGACGTGCTACCCTGCGGCGCTCAAGACGCGAGGCCAGCAGGTGATCAATGCGTTTGCGCAGTATGACAACGTGCTCGCATTCAGCGCCGGCAACGAGATCAACCACGTTGCTACAAACGCCACCGACAACGCGCCATGCCAGAAGAAGTTCATCAGAGACATGCGCGCGTACATCGCGAGCTGCGCCACGCTGCGGCAGATCCCCGTGGGCGTCGTGCTCGCCGACTCGGCGGGCGAGCGCGAGCTCAACGCCAAGTACTACAACTGCCGCACTAATTCGAGCGATGTGTACGAAAACGCCGAGTGGTACGGGCTCAACGTGTACCAGTATTGCGATGGTACGGTCACCTCTGTGGACAAGGCCGCGGGCTTCGAGACGCTGCTGGCGGACTTTGCGAACTACGCACTGAACATTCCCGTGCTGCTGACCGAGTTCGGATGCCTCGATAAGTCGTTCCCGACCGTGGACGGCTACAAGGCGCAGCGCACGTGGCACCAGGCCGGCTGGCTCCACTCCAAGGCGTTCCGCGCGCAGTTCAACGGCGGCTTCGCGTTCGAGTACTCTACCGAGAAGGCCAACGCCGAAGAGGACTCGCCGTACCCGTTCACGGCGTTCGGCGCGCAGAATTACGGGCTCGGGTACTTCTCGCCCGAAGACTGCGACCATGTGAACACGACGTGCACGTACAACCGGATGCCCAACTTTGACTCGCTGGCCGAGCAGTACAACGCCACCGACTACAGCGACGAGCCCGCGAAGGACGCGTATGCCGCGAATGCGAGCAAGGTCGCGTTCCCAGACTGCCCCGCGGGCTTCCAGACGCTTAATGCGCTCAGCTGGAGCGCCGTGGACGCCGTGGGACTGTCGTGCCCTACGGCCGCGAGCGCATACACCTGCACCGGCCAGACGTCCAGCGGCACCTGGACGCGCTCGACAACCGCCTCCGCGGGCAGCGCCGGCGCGACGGCGACCACGACGCCCAGCGGTGGCTCCACCAGCAATGCAGGGAGCCACCTGCGCTGTGGCACCGCTGCTGCTATTCTTGCCGCGTGGGCGATCGCGTTGACTCACTCCTAGTAAGCTTCCCTTGAACGGCATCACGCGCAAACCCATACACCTCCTCCTTCCTACCACCGCGATCCACAGATCTTATCATTGCTGAGCGCAAAGTATATTTCGAGCTCGTGTGCGCGTGGGTGGGGTGGGCACAGGTGTCACGGTATCTTTTAGCTGTTGTTGTTCTCCTACGTGCCCCGCGCTCTTATCCATGGAACTCCACACACGCACGCACACGCACACACGTACACCTCCGAGAGCAGTCTGCTCGCCCGGCAGTCGTAAATCTTCCCGGCACTCCTCCACTACCAGCAACATGGTCAAGCTCTCGGCCGCGATCTCCGGGCTGCTGCTCGTGGCGCTCTCGCTGGGCAGCCACGTCGACGCGTACACAAACCCGATCGCGATCAAGAGCCACAAGATGTACGACGCCAAGACTGGCACGTACTTTGGCGTCAAGGGCGTGGACTACTACCCGCGCCCCAACGCGGGCTCGCTGGACGTGAACAACCTAGACCTGTTCACGGACGCGTTCGCCGACGTCTGGGGGCCCGACATCGAGCACCTCGCGGCGGTCGGCGCGAACGCCGTGCGGCTCTACGCCGTCGACCCGTCGCAGAGCCACGACAAGTTCATGTGCGCGCTGCGCGCCTACGGCATGTACGCGCTCGTGGATCTGGGCGCCAACTGCGAGGGCTGCGCGATCACCAAGGATGTGGCTCCGGCGTGTTACCCGGCGGGCCTCAAGACGCGCGGCAAGATGATCATCGACGCCTTCGCTAAGTACGACAACGTGCTCGCATTCAGCGCCGGCAACGAGATCAACCACGTCGCCGCCACGGTCACGGACAACGCGCCCTGCCAGAAGAAGTTCATCAGGGACATGCGCGCCTACGTCGCAAGCTGCGCGACCATGAGGCAGATCCCCGTGGGCGTCGTGCTCGCCGACTCGGCTGGCGAGCGTGACCTCAACGCCAAGTACTACAACTGCCGCACAAATTCGAGCGATGTGTACGAGAACGCCGAGTGGTACGGGCTCAACGTGTACGTGCACTGCGACGGCGCGCTGACCAAGACCTCGCCCGTGGGCGCCGGTTTCCAGAAGGTGCTCGCGGACGTGACGTCCTACGGCATGAACATCCCGGTGATGCTGACCGAGTTCGGCTGCCTCTCCAAGACCTTCCCGACCGTGGACGGCTACAAGGCGCAGCGCACGTGGCTCCAGGCCGGCTGGCTCCACAACAAAGACTTCCGCAAGCAGTTCAACGGCGGCTTCGTGTTCGAGTACTCGACCGAGAACTCCAACTCCAAGGCCGACTCGCCGTACCCTTTCACCGAGTACGGCGCGCAGAACTACGGGCTCGGGTACTTTTCCCCGGCTACCTGCGACCACAAGACCACGCCGTGCGTGTACCAGCCCATGCCCAACTACCGGTACCTCGCCGAGCAGTACAACGCCACCGACTTTAGCGACGAGCTCGCGATGAGCGCGTTCACGCCCGACGCGACCAAGACCAGCTTCCCAGCGTGTCCGGCCAAGTTCAAGGCGCTCGGCGAGCTCGCGTGGAGCGACGTGGACGAGATCGCGCTGGACTGCCCCGCGCAGCCGCTCGAGTTCACCTGCCCGAACCAGGTGTCGAGTGGCTTGTGGGCGCCCGCGAGCGTCTCGGGCGCCACGAACGCGCCCGTGCCGACGACGAAACGGCCGGACGGGACCACCAAGGCGCCGAGCCCGAGTCCGCTGGGGGGCGCCGCGGCGGCCACGAACGACGCCGACGATGTGGCGAAGCGTGGGCTGGCATCGCTGGTCGCGACGTGTGCTGCGTCGGCGGTGCTGGCTGCTGGACGCTAGACTTGGTTTATAAGCTGAACCCTTGAATCCTCAGCAAGATATTACTAAAAGTTGGCCCGATACTACCATTTCGTGTTCGGACTCTTCAAGAGGGTAGCGATGGCTCCCTGTTTCACAGGCGGGAAGTCTGGAACGCCTCTTTCAGGCACTGGACCATCTTGTCGATGGCCCACTCTGGCGTCTCGGCGGTGATCGGCAGGTACACGATGCTGTTCATGAAAAGCAGCAGACTGAGAGTGCGGACCTCGTCGTGCCAGCACGAGGTCAGTGGGAACGCACCTGGACATGATGCGCTTGGCATAGACGGGGTCGTGGGCCTCGCCCTTCGGGCTGGGCACGAACGCGAGCTGCGTCGCACCAGACGTAACGTCGAATCCCTATAATCGCCAATATGAAAGAATGGGCGTTCAGTTGAGATCCTGATACTTTCAGCGCAAAACGCTAGTCCACGTACGCGCTGGTTCATGTACTGCTTCACGCGCTCGGGCTCGGCCACGAGCACGGGGAAGAGCCAGTAGTAGTGGCTGCGCGCGTGAACACCCGGGATCTATGGAGTTGTGTAAGTTAGAAAGTCAACTCCGAGAACGTACGAGCCCATGCGGCATGCTATTCGCGCACCTCCAGTTGCGGGATGTCTTTCAGCGCGAGCATGAGCCGCTCGCTCTTCAGACGCCGCAGCTCAATGTACGCGTCGTCCACCGCCGTGAGGCGGTGGTGGAGAAGTCCGAGTAGGGGCATCGACGGCCGGAAACGGATGAGCGAGACCAGCTCGCCGCCGCTGAAGCCGCGAATCGCGGCAGTGATCACCTTGTCAAAGTCGCCTGTTTTCCCAGACGATACCGTTCGTCAGCACGATACAGAATATACAACACGGCAGGCTCAGCTCGAAGGACTCCTACCTCCGAGGCCGCGGACCGTGTGGATCGCGAGGCCGTAGATTGCGGGCGTCGACAGGCTGTGGACGGCACCATACTTGACGAGCCGCTTCATGAAGAACGCCGTGGACCGCGCCGGGTAGCGGGACTCGCGGCGCTGCATCTCCTCGCGGATCGCCGGGTTTTTGACCTTGATGATGGCGCCGCCGAACGCGGTCGTGGTCTTGATCGTGCCAAAGCTGAACATGGACACGTCGGCGCCGCGCTCGCCCGTGTACTGCATGCCCACGAACGCCTGCGCGCAGTCCTCAATGACCATGAGGCTCAGCTCGTCGGCGAGGTCCAGCACGCCGTCCATCGGGTGGCGTGTGCCGAAGATGTGGGCGATCAGGATCGCGCGCGTTTTCTACATGGAAGAGGGAGTAGGCCAGGAACGGATTAGAGCTGCAGCTGAGCAGCACCCGCCAGGAGAACTTACGTCGGTGACGGCAGCGCGCAGCTGATCGACGTCGATTGCGAGCGTATCAGCGTGGAGGTCCACGGGCACGGGCACGAGGTTGTGGTACTTGATGATGTAGATCATGTCCGGGATCGTGATGGCGCTGCAGAGGATCTCACTGCCCGCGGGTAGCTTGAGCGTTTGCAGCAAGAGGTCAAAGCCGGTACTGTACGCAGATGCCACTATGGACGTCAGACGCCTCCAGCGACACGTATGTGGCGTCTTCGAGGTAATAGGAAACACGCACCGCACAGAGAGCGTGACCATGGCGTCGCCGCTCGGGTCCCAATGGCGCGCGATGCTCGTAAGGTACTCGTCGCGCTGCGACTCGCTGAGCGTGAGGCAGCCGCGTAGGCCCGCCGCGATGTCCGAGTACGTCACGTCCAGCTTCTTGCGCGGGAACACGGACCACGGGCACGATGCCGAGTAGTTCTCCAGTGCGCCTGCCGAGCGCACCGCCAAGTCAGTTCTCGCTATGATAAACCACACACGAAATGCGGATGAAAACGCACCAAAGGGCTTGAGCCGCGCCGACTGCGCGAGCGCCGCGTTCGCGCGCGTCGTGAGAGCCGAGTTCGCCGTCATCTTCCTGTGCTGTGTGTGCCGCTCGCGAGCGAGATAGAGAGTGAAACTATTCAGCTTGACGTGCGTGTCGGGTGTGGAGCTCGAGCTCACCTTGAGGTCCCGGCACCTGTCTAAACCGATAGGGGTAACGCATGAAGAGCTATTCACTTGATACAGTACATTGCGCTGGCTCGCAATCTGGCATGAACTGGCAGCATGCGATTGGTTCATGCGTGGTGAACAAACGACAAGTGTAGCCATGCTGAGAACGAGCTCACTTGCAGCCGGTGCACGTGGCTTTGACGTTCCGTATCGTAACGAGGACTACAGTAGGCTACGCCGCGAGCGTCTAGCAGACGAGCGTTTGCGTAAGGCGCCGGACCTGGCTCTGGTTGAGGACGAGCTGGACGGGCGCGGGCGCGGCAGCCGCGGTATCGGCATCTTCCATCTCGTGGTCGGCTGCCCCTCCATGGATCGTCGTTTTGGCCGTCACAGGACGCAGCGGCTGCAAGGTGACCCGGCTCACAAACACAGGCGGGCGCTCCATCTCAGGCGGTCGCCAGCCAAACACGTTCTCTCCACGGCCGATGGCGTTCACAACGTCGCCGTGCCAGCCGTCCGCCTCGACCGTGCTGCTAATGCGGGCGCGCAAATCGCTCAGCGTCTTCCTGATCTTGGCGTGCTCCAGCTGCTTCTGCGCGAGCTGGTCGCGTGCGCCTAGTGGCTGCGTGAGGTCGACCATGCGCGGCATTGAGAGCTGCGACTTCACCTGTCGCGCGAATGACGACACGTCCTTTGCGCACTGGACGAGACGCGTAGACGGCTGCGCACCGACCGCCGCCAGCTCGGTTGCGCGCGGGTCCACGGGTCCAAGCTTGTTATCGAGTTGCTCCTTCGCGAGCGCGGCACGCACGCGGTGCAACTCGCCGTGGAGGTGCTGGAAAGCCTTGCGGAACGCATCAGCATCTCCCTGGCTGAGTGCTGACTTGTTGCGGCCGGCGCTTGAGCCTGAAGACGACGATGATGCGCCAATGTCGCTTGAGCGCTTAAGCTGTTTGCGCAACTCGCGATTCGCGTTATCAAGCGCTGCCTTGTCCTTGTGGGACTCGTCGAGTGCAACGTGGAACTGCTCGCGCTCGCGAGTGAGCTGCTCATCCAGACGCGTCTTCTCCGCCGAGACTTGGCCGAGGGTATCATTGAGACGCAACACCTCGCTCTCCAACTTCTGAGCGACAACGCGATGCTGGCTGTCAGCTCGCTCGAGCTCACGGACGCGCGCGTGAAGCATCTGGGAGCGTTCGTTCGTCTCCTTGAGACTTGCCTGCAAACTGGACGCGTTGAGTAGCTCCTTCTGAATGGCCTGCGCGCGGATCTGCCATTGAGGGCGCCCTTCTTTGGTGTCATCAAGATCGATGCGATCACGTGAACGCGAGCTGACAGCATCGATAAACGAACCACGGCAGACAGATTTGAACAGTGATGCGAGCCGCTCCTTCAAAGACGACAGCATGGCCAGCAGCGACTTCTCCGCAAACGATGCAACATCTTCTGGCGTACCCGCCTGCACCTTAGCAATCGAGAGCTGGTCTTGTACAGCGCTCCAGAGACTTTGGCACTCTTCGGCATAACCATACAGGAGCTCAATATCATCTCCGCCGACCGCGACTGAGCCGTCCAAGTCCTCGTCCGACCATGCTAGGTCGATGTCAGCACGGCGGTGGAGATGCTGCCCAAGCTTGAGCAGCGCCAAGCATTCCTCCGCTAACCGGTCGAACAACACGACCAGCGCTTGCTTCATATTGGGTGCGAGCGATGTCTCGGGGCTCAATACGACCGCCTTCACCGTGCGAACAAAAGTCAGCATCTCGGCAAAGGAGAACGCGAGTCGTAGGATGCTTTGCTTCGATCGGAACTTCACCACGGCGCATCGCAACGGGAAGCCTTCGGCACCACTTGAGCTCATGGCGTTCACGTGGCTTGAGATCCACTCGTCAGCATTAGCGACTAGACGGTTGTAAGTCGAGGCCTCACCCGACCGGGACACAAATAGTGTGCTATCAGCCAGCGCGGTCAGTGCGGCGTCGAGAGATGTCTCCAGTGACTCCGCTTGGTTTGTATCGAGTCGCGTGCATGTCGTGTTGTAGTCGTCAGCAGTGGTAAGATGACACTCAAGGAGGAACAAATCCTCCTTTGCGCCGCATGACAGCGACGCCAGTTTCTCACCCAGTAGTAATTGCTGAATCGAGCGCTCCGAGTCGAGCACGCTCAGCGAGGCAACGTCCTTGGGATCCTGCTGTAAGATGCCGTCAAGGTCTTTGCGGAGGTACTGCAGGAGGATATCCGCCTTGCCGGCGATACGGCCGAGTCGCAATCGCACCCGCAAAACCTTCTGATCCATCTCGGAGAAAATCGACTTCGGAATGGCGGCCCGCAGAAAGTTGTTTTCAAGGCGGGCCTGGTCAGCATTGATACGCTGCTTAGCTGCCTCGGCTTCGTTTTCACGAGCGGAGGCTGCCAACGCACGCAATGCCAAGGTCTGGTTGAGAGCGTTGTGTGTCGTTCCCTTTAGCGACTCCAGCTCCCCAGTCTCTGCTCGGAGCTGCGCCTTCAACTGGTTCATATCCTCGCGACTGCGGTTCGTCACATCGCGGAATCGAGCAATCGTGCGCTCCTTATCCTCGATGATGGTGCACTGCTCCGTGATAGCATTCTTCAGCTCTTGAATACGCGCCTGCTGAGTCTCGATCTTCGCCGTGAGTTCAGCAACGTATTCATTCTGTTGGTGCTCCACCTCTTCGCTGAGCTCCTTGAGCGACTCTAGTGTGACCACCGATGCCTCGAGCTCCGCAACCTTCTCACCAAGCGTCAGGTTCTTCTCCGTCAAATCTTCTACCATGCTCTCGTATGCGTTAGCGACATCGAGCAGTTCCTTCAGCTCTTCGACTTCGCCCTCGAGGGTTGTCTTCTTCGTGGTCTACACGTATACAAAATAAGATGAGACTAAGAAGAAGCACACCCATGTGCCTGGGAACAGAAATGGGCATACCAGTTGCTCGACTTCTTCGCGAAGGCTGTGGAGCTCTGTCGTCTCACGCTGCAGCTGACGGACCTTCTTGTTGAGCTCGTTCTTCTCTTCTGAGGTTCGATCATGCAGCGCCTTGATGGCCGCTCGGAGCTTAAAGTTCTCCTCCGCGATATCGCTTGCTGAACCAGTATGTGACGCCTGCGCAGTCGTTGAAGCTAGAGCGATCGAAGTCTTGAGCTTCTCAATCTCCGCAACAAGTTCTTCCACACGCTCCTCGGCGATCTCCTTGTCCATCTCGAGCGTCTCCTTCTCCAAAGTCAGCGTCTCCACCATCTCCTGATATTCGTTGATTTGAGACTCCAAAGACTCGACCTTCCGAGCACCAGCGCTCGTCTTGGCCATCGCAAGGGCGACTTCTTCGGCTTTTTTCTGTTCGGACGATGTGAACTGAGCGAGACGTGATTTGAGCTGCGCGATCTCAGACTCGAACGATTTAATTTCCGACACCTGGGTCGCATTTTCGAGTCGCAGCTCATCCACAAGCTCTTCATGCTCCGACTGAAGCTGAGCAATGTGGTCCTCGAGCTCCGCTCGAACTGCTCGGATGTGTTCCTCTGCTTCTTGACGAATAGCCTCGACCTTCTCTAGCCACGAGGCCTCGTCGCTCGCGCCCGTGTCATCAATCTCCATTGCGTCGGCACCAGTGTCCTCTTCGACGGCTTCTTCCTCTTGTTTGGACATCTCCGCCGAACTAGCTCGCTCTTGTGCCTCACGTAGCGCCACCATGTTCTGCTTGAGCTGCTCCACATGCCGATTGCGATCTTCCAGAGCCTCTTCCAGTTTAGCGATGCGGGCTTTTGCCTCGGCGAGCTCTTCGGCGGCAACTGCATTATGCATCACTGAAGAAGACACGGACGAGGAAGCCGAGGTGGACGAGGTCGATGAAGATGACAGCGGTGGCACAGCTCGCCCCATGGAGAGCCGTCGGGCGCTGCTGTCAGTGGAAAGGCGGGAGGACGCGACCGTTCCCGTACTCGACGACGATGAAGGCGTTCGACGGAGGGCGCTCGTCGCCGCCGCGCCGCCCAGCGAGAGGCGCGACTCGCGTGAGCCCGGGGACACCGCGCTGGGCGCCGACGTAGGCGCGCCGCGGATGCTGCTGGTCGTTCCGCCGAGCCCGATGCCGGACGCGCGCCGGTCGCGCATTTGCTGGAGCCGGCTCGCAGTGGTCGTCGCGGCGCCGGACGCGGCGCTCGCCGCGCCAAAGCGCGAGGTCGCCGACGACGTCGCCCCCGCGGAGGCTCCTCTGGTCGTGGGGGAGACATTCGTGCTGCGCGGCGCCGGCAGCGCGCGCAGCTGCGATCGCTTGACGAACACGCCGTGGTTGGGCGGGCACGTGAAGTAGACGCGGCCGTTGAGCTCGCCGCTGTGCTTGCCCTCGGGCTTGTCGAGCTCGATGCCGGCCCAGTCGCCGTTGAGCGAGTCCACCTCCCCGAGGTAGCGCACCGTGCCGGTCTTGCCGGCCACGCCGTAGGTGACGCGGCTGCCCACGGCCAAGTCCATGGCGCCGTTGCGTGCTTGCTTTTCTCGGGAGAGCAATGATCGCCCCTTCAATCAGATGACAGGAATTTCAATACCGGTATAGAATCGGTATCCGGCTTTAGCAGAAGTGAGTGATGGTCGGTAGAGGGTCCTCGCTAGGTGTTTGCCCGAACCCCATTCGGGAAATTTGGCGGTGGAATGTAATTTTCAGGCAGTGCATGGGGAAAAAAGCAGTCAAGCTGGGCCGAACCGAACCCACGGCTGGGTTTTCGGAAATATTTCGTAGTATTTTACATGCGATATGCTGCTCCCAGTTCTGACTGGGTCGATAAAAAACCAACAAACAGCGCACGCCCAAGCGATAGAGAGCGGAAACCTCGACGCGCCCGGAAGCGGAAGACGCCATGACGACCAACTCGACGCAGATCACGGGCTCCGTGTTCAACACCGGCCCCACGGGACAAGGGTTAGTGGACAAGTATGTTCTCCACCGAGCGAGCGGCGCGCAGACGACGCTATGTGCGCGCAGCGGGCGGCGCGAACGTATAACAGAGCGAGGCGGTCTAACCCTCTCTTGTGTGTGCTTGTTTCGGTATAGTGTGAGCTACGGCAAGCTGCCGCCGCTCAACCCGGACGACCTCAAGCTGCCGTCGCCGCCGCCGTCGGCCGCCGACAAGGCCACGCGCACGGGCGAGTCGATCTCGATCGGTGAAGTCTGGGAGGAGCTCAAGGCCAAGACCCGCGAGATGTACGTTTCACTTGGCCCCCACTCTTTCTCTCTTGAATGATGTGGCATCGAGCTGACGTTGGCTTTCTATGGGAACAGCATCATCGGATCCTCAGTGTCGGGCGTGCTCGCTGCGATGCGCGGCATCAACCTGGGCGTGGCGGGCGGCATGATCGCGATTGCCATTGTTCAGATCCTGTCGTCTGACTCGGCGTTCAAGGTCATGGCCGACGCGCTCTCCATCATCTACACGATGTACGTTTGCGCACCCATGCGGAACTCCTCTGAATATGGGCAGAATCCTCACATACTGGAGTTACATGGACAGCTTCTTCGCCCTGCTCCTTATCGGCTACGAGCTCCGAACGCAGGCTCTCGACGTGATCCTCCGCGACAACTATGGTTTCATGTACAGCCCGTGGGGTCGTTGCCTCTTTTTGGCCATGTAAGTCGTGTTGCGTACCCGATTGACGAGGTTCGTGCCGTGGAGTACTAATGGATGACGATCTTGTAGGATCTCGATCTTCCCGATCGGCATGGTTGGCGTCTACGGTGTGCTGATGTCGCTGCTCGGCTTTGCGAACGCCTACTTTAACTTCTTCGTCATCACGAAGCACCCGTCTTTCACGCGCGGTATCCCTGACTACGTTCCGCCCGTGGCCGCGGACTCCGCCAAGAGCAGCACTGGCCTCACGGAGGACAACACTGTCTAGACCCCTGAGCGTGATGTATGGTTTTGACCGCTACAGTGCACGCAGTCTGCGGTGATGCAAGACAAAAATCGTCAATGTGTATATTTCATGAACACTGGCGTTCCCATTCGAGTAGCTTTTGGCAGGTACCGTCCACCTTAGCCCGAACGACCGTGAACATGGGCCATGCCAATAATTCCAGGTGGGTGAGAGGCGTCATCTACAATACAAGATGATATCGCCCAAGTGCTTATTATGAGGTACAAACTGATGAAACAAAAGACGTCGCTACGGGTGCGTATTCAGCGAGGGGGTCTTCGTGCACCGAACGGCAACTCTTTCCACAAGGAACGTTTTGAAGGCGTCGTTCCGGTGGTTGCTTGCAAGAGCGAGCAAGCGCGGCTCCAACCGTAGTCCACGATGACGATGGACCATCTCCAGCACCTGAAGGCTGCCGCTCTCCACTACACGCTCGACGAATCGATCGCTGTACGGCTCAGGCCGATGAGTGAGCAGAAACTCCAGCACTTCCAGCCCCCCATTGTCAAATGCTCGAATATACATGTCGCTCCGGAAAATCGGCTCTGGGTGTTTGCTGTGGAGGATTTGAACGACGTCGAGTTTGCCTGCTTCAGCAGCCTCACTCATGACACGCGTGACCGGGAGCTTGGCGTCCGGTAGACTCAGGTAGATCCACCGCAGCAGATCGACGTTCACGAGACGAAATGCCAGACACAACTGGATCTCGACAATCTCGGTTGCAAATTCGCTAGAGCTGTGGAGTAGCGTCTTGACCTCTTCGAGGATTGAGAAGTCGCCAGCAAAATGTGCAATAGCGTCGTTCCACATGTCGTTCGCGCGCGTGTGTGGATCGATGCCGTGTGTGTAGATCCAGCGCAGCATGTCGACCCTCTGGTTCTCAATGGTATGCTGGATCGGCAGCGGGATCCGACGCGGCACGAGTTGTCTCCCCACGCGCTCGTGGTATTGCACGCGTGCAGCGTGCTGCAGTAGCGTCATGTCGCCTCGTCGAATCACTTCTACGCCGATTAGTCGGAAGCGCTGGCAGCGGTCACTCGCGGAGGCCACGCTCCAGTCCGGATAGCACCGCCGGCAAAAGTCGTAGAGCTCTTTGGAGAGCCCTCCCTGGAACGAGGTGGCCAGCTTCACGAGCGTGGTGTTCGTGAGAACGCGGGCCGCCGCGTCGCCGCACAGGAGCGGTCGTTGGCGCGACGCGTCGTCGCGGTCGTTGGTGTCTTGCATGGCTCTCGGGCGGCCGAACGGAGAATAAGAGTCTCCTCCTGTGGGTTCACCCCATTTGCGCTTGGCTTGTTTCTTCGAAGGAAGAAGGGGAAGAAAGCAACATGGGATGTGCGATATCGAATCTCGCAGGTTCAGGATTCTGGCTGAGAATGATTCGTCTCAGATGGATAATCTGGGCGGGGAAAACACTGAAAGTCTCCGGTGCGAATATGACCAGCAAGCGCGTGAGCGCCGAGGACGCGGCGCTGTGCCAGCGCGCGTGCCAGGCGGCGGCGTGCGCGATCCAGTTCTGTCTCCAGCGCAAGTCGTACCAGGAGAGCAAGTGCACGGCGTACATCGATCAGTACTACGACTGCTGCGAGGCCGCCAAGAAGGCGCTTCGCCAGAGCAACACGGACAGCAAGACTCCGCCATCGGCAGCAACCACGCCAATGCGGTAAAGTGACCACGACATGCCGATTATCTACCAAGGCAGCGACGATGTCTACGTGGACATGGTCTCGAGGATCTCATGGGCCGATGCAAAAAGCGGGTGTGAACGCGCGAGGGTCGCGTGCACCAGCGAGATCTCGACGAGCAGGTGGACACTCGCGCACATGATGATGCTGAGTAATAGTTCAAACAAAAACACCCCCACAACAACGAGCCGTGAGATACTGAGTGTGCCGTTCGCCGCCTATGATAATGATGCACGCATACCTGCACAGCTCCCACGAGTGGAGCAAGAGCGAAGTGGCGACGATCTGAAGCACCACCGTGAGCGCTTGCACCGCGAGCCAGCGCGAAACCATCTCCAGTGTTCCGTGCGACTCAGCGCTCGCATCGCACGCACGACGTGAGCTTGTATCTGTGTTCTCCTTCCGCTATTGGGTCAGCAGATTTCTTTAGTCGTGTTGTTCAGTAGATCTATGCGTTACCGACCACAAAAGCAGACGTACTTTAAAGGCAACAAAGGGGATCTCATGGTCATCCTGGGCGGCTGCGCGGGCAACAGCCTCAACGGCTTGGAACCGACGGTGCTGATTTCGTCTGGCTTGCTCGGCACTGGTCCACGGTAGCTTGGACCGTGCATGCCGCACACCTTCAACAACGCAGTAATGGATCGCCAACGTAGCAGTCACGAACACGACCGCGAGACGATCGTAAATGACGAGTGACAGCTGGTCGCATAGCCATCTAGAGGTAAGTATCCGTGGAGCACCCCGTACTATGGCTGATCTTGCCACTGTTTACCAACCTCGTTGTAGTGTGTGGAGAAGGTGCTGACGATAAAGGCCATCTCGATGAGTTCGATGACCTCGGGGTACAGTAGTAAATCCGGGTGGCGGATGCGTCCAATCGATATCACTTCGGTGGCGAGTCTGAATAAGCGCCAGCATCACGTCAGCTAACACTGTCATGGGCTAGACACATCCCTGAGCAACCGTACGTACAGTGGCGCCAGCATCGAGGCTGCCTTCCACGAAATCGAGCGACGATGAAGTACGACTGCGGCAAAAGAGAAGACGCTCATCGCCAAAATGCGACAGCGAACCTGATTATCGATGATGTTTCCTGTCGTCACCAAGCTAGCTACTTGCTTGGCAACGAAACCGCGGCCGAGCCACAGCGCTGACAACATGACCATAATCACTTTCTGGATGCGAGGTTGCTACGAGACCCACAGCACCGCGGTCAACCTAGGCACACCCAAGCGATACACGAGCACACCATCGTACCGAATCATCCATGAGGACATTGATGACGATCAGACCGACAGTTTGATGCAGCCATAAGATCGCGCTGAGGCGAATGTCCAGTCGTTGGCTGTCGCGCTCGAGGCGGCCATAGTACTCTGTCGCTGCGCTGATTGTCATCGGCTTCGCAGCCTGAGCACTGGCCGTCCGAGACTGTGACCCAGGCACTGTCGCTCCATAGCTCCCCGGAGCATTCGCGGGAGGAGCAGTCGCAGAGCCTAGTTGGGGTGGGCGCTTCTTCTTGCTCATGCCGACCGCCCAACTCGCCTTGGTGGAGCTCTTCGATCTTTCGTTCTATGAGGGAACAGCTCCAAAAGCGCTCGAGTTCTGGCGATTGGATCAAAATCTCATTCACATGATATCATTGGCTGAAATACGCTGCAACGCGCCCAGAGTGAATGCTCATCATCACAGCGTCACACCACCACCACACCGATCGATCGCCACCGTTCCCAGTCTCCACGACTCCCAAAATGGCGACTTTCTTCGCGCGCGCGCTCGCCACGGCCGCTCGCCGCGGCGCTGCCACCATCTCCGCTTCGGCGCCACGCGCGCAGCTGTTGCGCGCGCCGCTTGCTGTCCGCGGGGCATCGTGTGTGCGTGTCGCCACGGCATCGCCGGACGTGCGCCGCGCGTTCTCCACAGCGCCCACCGACGAAGCGACGCCAGCGCCGGCCGTGGACTCGCTGGACGAGAACCGCTTCTTGGAGCTTGCGGAGGAGACGCTGAACGAGATCCAGACGTGGATCGACGGCATTGAGGAGATGCTTGACGAGTCGGATGTCACGCTCTCGGTACGTCCAGCTTTTCCTATGGAACGTCAGTCGTATGTGTGCGCATCTAACAGCGGAGTGGTATGCATGCATGGCATTGACTACAGCAAGGCGTGCTCAAGATTGACCTGGGCGAGCATGGCACATGGGTGCTCAACCGCCAGGTCCCGAACCGCCAGATCTGGTGGTCCTCTCCGATCAGGTACGCTCAGTTCATCGCTTTGAGAACGCGCGGTTGGCACTGGCCTGATACCACGTATTCGTTTCGTGTCACTTACACAGTGGCCCGCGCCGCTACGAGCACGACGCCGCCTCGGGCAAGTGGCTCAACACGCGCGACAAGACCGAGCTCTTCGAGAGACTGCAGGACGAGATCGCGGATGCCACCGGCATCTCGATCTTCCAGTGAGAAGACCCGTAAAATCGCACTGAGAATAAAGCAAAACAGACCACCACGTCTTCTTCCTTCTCACCGATATTGCCACCATCCAGCGTTCGGTGCGATGTGTGAAGCGCGCAGTACTCGTCGTGAGCAAATGAAGCCTATTTGTGTTCTATTGTCTCAGCGGCGCGTGGCGACATGCTTGTACTCCGGTCGTTTATGCGAATAGTATCACGACGACTCGTTACCATTACCGTCGTCTTCATCTTCCTCTTCATCATCTTCATCCTCAGCGGATGGGCGGTTACTGTCCACTTCGTGGCGTTCGTCCATGTAGTTCTGTCGACATCCAAGCACGCAGTGAGCCAACACAAACCATAATACTCAAACATACTCAAGCACAAGAATACTCACCGCCAACAGAAGCCCGCGCACATGCTCAGACGACGCGTCCAGTACACTTGATCCCAATAGCCCAATTCGCCGCGCTTCTTCATCTTCCCACTCGCTGATGGCCCTGTCGCGCATTTCGAACACGTGATCGCGCCGCCGCTTCTCGTTCTCCACCTCGGTAAGCTGGGCATAGTACTCCTTGTCTTCGTCCGTCATCTTGCGCCACATATCGCCGAGAATCTTTCGCGACTCGGCCGCGGACCGCCGGTGCTTTGGGCCAGTGAACAAATCACGCTGCACCTGGCAGTACATGATGAAGGGGTTGATCGGGCGGGGTGTCTTCGTGTCCTATTGGTGTAGAGCATATTGTAAGTGACACGACTGCATTCCTATCCCTGCAGCACTGTAGCAGATCACCTTTCGGAACTTGGGGGTTGTCCGCTTCGTTGCCCGCCCATTTGCGGCTGGAGCTGGAGGAAGAGGTTTCTTCGGCGTCATCGACCTACAGACAAGGAGTCAAGATGAGAACCACCAAGACTCCAACGCTGTCATAGAGGGCGACACGCACCGTCGTTGGGCGGAGATCTTGGTGGTTAAATATTGGAGCTCGTCCCGGCCCAACTCACTCACGACTGGCTGCCACAAAACTGAAGATGGGTGCGACGCGTGTGAGTCAACTGCGAACACCGAAGGAGGCGTGTGACGGGGATATCCTACCTGTTTCCCGTGGTTCGCGCACAACCGTCTCGTCGACCGGTTCCAACGTGCTGATCCCCAGCGGCCGTGGCTGCACCATCGCCTGGCCCGCAGCCTTTTGTGCAAGCGGGTCATTTCCGATCCAGCGCTTACTGAACAATATTCTCCGGTACGCATACACTTGCTCTCGGATCGTAAACGCGATCGCCGGCTCAAACTCTGCCGGTAGCGCCAGGTCTGCGCACAAGGTCGCGGCGAATGCCTCGGCGTTATTGAGGTCGCTGTAAATATCCCACTCAAACTGGTCGCGCAGCTAGACAAGATGACAGCACGGAGTGTTGAACCACTAAGGAACACGGCGCTACACCCATGATCCCATAGCGAAACGTACCGCCATGTTGCCGATGACGAGATCCACGTGAATCGGGTGCAACGACTCGGTCGACGGGTCCACGAACGACGCGAACGTGATCAGCTGGCGCTTGATGCACTCGCAGATAGCGTCCTTGACGACGTCGCTGAGCTGCTCGTCGCGCGCGATGCGCGCGGCGATGTCTTCTGGCGACCACACGGACGAGCTGCTGATGAGCAGCGTGTCCTGGAAGCGCACGCCGTCGGCGTCCACGTCGATTCGGATGGGACAGAGTGCGTCGGTTGCGGGCAAAAGCCGTGACGGCGTCTTGAACTCGGTCAGCGGCTTGACTGTCGCTTTCCGCTTGCGCTTGCGGTTGCTAACACTGTGGGCGTCGCCCGACGGCTGAGATCCAGGGGTCGGCTGGTGCGCGCTGGGCGTCGCTGGCTGGAATACGCTGCGTCGGTCGGTCATGTATCGCCCGAGCTGGGACGCAGCAGAACAAGAAGAAAATGGTGGGACACGCCGACACGCGCGTCGAGCAGGGAGAGAGAGAGAGAGAGAGAGGAGAGCACGTTAGCTCAATCGTCGTCTCCCGTGTTTGCACAAGAGCCGAACGGCGCGGGTATTCTGTACCTGTGGTATCGCATGGGCGCGTCGCACGGTCAGCGCGAGCGGTGCCAGCAGCGCGGTTGCCGACCGCTTGACGATCGCCGCGGCCTGCGCCACCTCGTGGCGCACCAGCAGCTTCTCCACGGCGTGGTCCATCTACAGCACCCGCGTCAGTACGTTCGTTCCCTGTGTCATTCCTTCCACGTGGTCATCGACCCGCTCACCTCGGGGGACGCGAAGCTCGCGCGGTGCGCGGCCGGCTGGCGGTTCTCGGGCGCGAGGTAGCTCTGCAGACGCTCGAGGTCCCACTGGAGCTGCGTCGCAACCGCCTCGGGTGCCAGCGCGTGGCGCGCCATGAGCTGCGCGAGCCGCGCCGCCGGCGTCGTCGCGGGCGGCGCCAGCGCGGCCGCCTGGCCGTTCGCGTGGTGGTGGTGGTGGCTCATGCGGGGGACCTCCCCTCCGCGGTGCGTGCGGACGGCCAGCGCGAGGAGGAGGAGGAGGAGGAGGAGAGGACGCGGGCGGAGCGGAGCGGAGCACGGGGGACGCCGGCGGTCCGCTTTCGCGCGCTTTGTCCGTCGGGCGGGGGGAAGGGGGTCTGCTGGGAGGTTTGGTTTGGTGCGACGGGATTGATCTAAGTTATCCCCTCAAGCGCCACAAAATCCGGGAAGAACATCTGGATAATATCGGCTTTGGTGTTCAAATGCAGGAATTCCGAAAGAACATAAGGAATGCACAATGTAGGGGACATGCATTTAAGGATATATCCATATCTAACTGAATCTTCATGGCGACACGCTCACGACCTGGCTAGTTCCTGTGGTGTGAACGATGGAGCGCGTGAGCGATTCGAGGCGGCAGCTTGGGGTTATTGGAGAGCTCACCAACCTGCGTCGGCGGTCGAGGTGGTGTCGCGTGTCTCGTGCGGCTGCTTGGGCGTCTGGTCGGAGGGCGGGAGGAGGCCGCGGCTGCGGAGCTGGTCCTGGAACTGGAGCAGCGCCTGGGTCGCGTCTGTGGGCACGACGCCGTCCGGGTTGAGCGCGGCCATGGCCTCGGCCGCGAGGATGGGGGTCATGGCGTTGCGCCGCTGCTGTTGACGCCGCACTTGCCGCGAGACGGCGACTGGAGGCGAAGGCGGCGACAATGCGTTGGTGTCCTCCCCTGCCATGGACGTACCGACCGAGACCGAGACCGATCGTGCCTCGGCGTGGCTGCTAGCAGGACTACTAGCTACGGTTGACGAACGCGAGCGCGGCGAGTCGGGGATGTGGAAGCCCATGGTCTTGTCAGTCGCCGAGAGGAAACTATTCCGTTGTCGCCGGCGTGGACGCTGGGACGACGAGAATGGAGCGGAGGAAGTCCGGGAATGCCTGGCGCAGGCGCCACGCACATGCGCGCATGCCCCCTCTGCAGCGTGTACTCGTCCTCTGCCGTACGTCCTTGCCGAGGCTGGTCCGCCTGTTGCAGTCCGGTGGAGAGAAAACTAAAAAGGCAACTGCGAGCGCCCAACGTCCTTGCAGCAAATGCACCCAATCAAGCTGGGGAGCTCCTCAGATGGCTTCATAACGGTATTGTGGGGAACGTTGGAAGTACGAGTGGGCTACCTCGGATGATTCTCTGCTGTGACTGTGTCTACAAACGGAATAAAGAAGATTCTAAATATGGCTACACTCGGACCCAAATGGATGTCAATTATTGATTGCACCCAGAGCAGAGGCGCCCCTCGCGCTCGCGAGCCGCCTTTCCCCATCTCCAACGCGCTCTCCTCGCAGCCCGCTCGGTTCGTGGTCGTTCGGCTCCGAGGAATCCGTCGGTGTCTTGTGCGTGCGTGTGGCGACATTGCGGCAAGACCTCTAAAGAGGTTGTAGTTGCGAGCCTCCATGAGCCAGTCGCCGTTCCGCGTGGGCTCGAGCGGCGGGGCCGGCGGCGGCAGCGGCGCGGATGCCGCGTCGCTGCTGGCCAACTTGGCGCAAAAGGGCAGCAAGGAGTCGCGCGCGAGCGAGGCGCTGGCGATGAAAGACGAGCAGATGAAGATCCTGAGCGAGCAGAACTCGCACTTGCTGGCGTCGCTCAACGTGATGGACGACGAGATCAACTCGCTCAAGATGCAGCGGCTTCGACTGGACGACGAGAACCGCGCGCTGCGCGACCAGAACTTTGAGTTGCAGAGCAAAGCGCGCGCGGCCGAGACCAACCTGCGCAAGGTGCAGACGGGCATGGAGGAGCGCGACACGCAGATCAAAGTGCTGACCGACCACAACACGGAGCTCTTGCGCCTGCTCGAGCACGAGGAGTCCCAGTCGGCGGCGCTCGCCAAGGAAACGAGCACGGTCAAGGGCGAGCTCGAGGCGCTGCAGACCCGGTACGCGTCGCTGCTCGCGACGGCGCGCACCCACGAGGAGATCGCGACCAAGGCGACCCGCGAGGGCCAACTGCGCGCCGAGGAGGTGCGGCTGTTGCGCAACGAGAGCGACCAGTTGCGGTCGTGCAACACCGAGCTCAAGATGAAGACGCAAGTCGAGGTTGAGGCGCTCCAGGAGCAGCTCCGTGTGCGCAAGGAGAAGCAATACCAGCTGCTCGAGAAGATCCAGCAGCTCGAGGAGGCCAAGCGCCACGCAGACGACCAGCTTCACGCCGTGGAGGACAAGCTACGCAAGCTGCACGAGCGCAACCAGGAGCTCGAGACGCAGCTGCAGCTCGAGTCCAAGGCCAAGCGCGCGCAGATCGACGCCAACAAGAACTTTTCCATCGAGAACGGCAACCTCATGAAGGACAAGCAGGAGCTCCAGGCGCGGCTCGAGAAGGCCGAGCAGGAACGCACACGTATGGAGGCCGAGAACCGTGACTCGGCTGACCAGCTCCGCGAGATGGCCGAGAAGGTCTTCCAGCTGCTCGAGCGGCTCAAGCTCGCAGAGCTGGGCAAGACCAAGGCTATCGAGGGGCTCAAGCAGAAAGAGCTTGAAATGCTCGCGCTCAAGAAAAAGAACTCGCGGCTGCTCAAGGAAGGCACGAACGAGGGCAAGGCACGCGCCAAGTCGGAGATGGACAAAAAGGTCATGCTCGAGCAGATCCAGGCGCTGAAGAAGCACAACGCGCAGCTCAGCGTGCGCTGCAGCGAAGAAGTCAAAGCAAAGCTCAAGGAGGCCGAGGAGCGGAAAGATCTGGACGAGAAGGTCAAGACTATGAGCGGCCGCATCGCGTTCTTGCTCAACAAGATGCAGGCTGACGAAGAGGCCAAAATTGTGACTAAGGAGGAGATGAAGAAGATGCACGCGCAGATCACGAGCATGCAGGAGAAGACCGCCGAGCTCTCGCACAAGCTCCACGCGACTGCCGAGAGCAATCGAGTCGTCACCGAGGCGCTGCGCTGCAAGCAGGACGAGCTGGACGCCGTCACCATCAAGTTCGAGGCGCTCCAGAAGAAGATGGCCGAGCTCTCGGTCGCGCTCGAGTCGGCGGGCTTTGCCAACCCGTTGGATCCGAATCCGAACCCGGAGCGCGGCAACAACAACAACAAAGACGGCCACCACGAGCAGCACCCAGACGACGTGGCCGCGGCCATGAGCTGCCGCTTCTACGTGGAGGCACGGTCGTCGCACGGCGGGCTGCTGGTCATCAAGGCCAAGCGCACAAACCTGTCGGCGCAAGCCGTTCAGCGCGCCGTCGACTTTCTGGACAAGTCGGCGACCAACACGTTCTTGAAGCGCGCGCAAAAGAGCATGAACACCAAGCAGATGCTCGTGGAGCGCATCGCGTTCCTCCTGACGAGCATCATGGCTGCCGAGGACGCGAGCGTCGACATCCGCGAGCAGCTCGCGCTCAAAAGCGAGCAGATCCAGCACTTGGCGCGCAAGACACAGCTCATCCAGGAAAAGCTTACGACCGAAGAGGACGCCAAGCGCAAGACGCTGCTGCGGTACGTCCACGAGATCAAGTCGCGTCAACTCGCTGTAGTCGGGCAACCGAACGACGAACAGCAACAGCCCGGTATCCTGAAGCTTCCTGAGAGCGGCGTCGGGGATGAAGAAGTCCACGCGATCGCGGCGCTGCTACGAAACGCGCCAAACGTGCGCGAGCTGCAATTGCGGGGCAACGCTATCACAAGCGAGGGTGCGCGCGCGATCGCGGCGATCCTGAGCAACGGTAGCGCGTGCCAGCTGCGGCTCGTGGACTTACGCAACAACCGGATCACGCGAGAGGGCATCAAAGTGTTGGCCGAGGCGCTCGAGCGGAACGACCGCGTCAAGCACGTCTATGTCCACGCTGGCGGGAAGATCGAGGCGCTGGGCACAACTTCGACGCCGTCGTCCATGGTGAGCGCACACGCGATGAGCAGCGCCGTTGGGCCCATACCCACAGCGGTGGCGGGCGGCTCGAGCAGCGCGCTCATTGGGGTCGAGACGATCTGTGTGGTCGACGTGCGGGAGCAGACGGCTGCGTCTGATGTCGACCCCTTGAAGGACTCGATCTTGGACGACGTTGATGCTGTGGAAGGAGGTGGAGGCGGTGGTCACACCTCGAAAGGTACTGGCGGAGGCGGAGCAGCGAGTGCTTTCAAACTGAAGATCAAGGAAGGCGCGCAGGGCTTCGGGGCGGCATCTCATGGCGGCACGGGATCCGTCGATAAAGAGAGTGGTCGGCTCTTCTCACGCGTAAGGCCGCTATCAGCGGCGTCTCTCAAGAAGCAGAAGGAGAAGCTGCTTCTCCAGAAGAAGAAGCAGCAAGAAGACGCGAGGCGGATCGCACGCAAAGAGGCCGAGTGGAATGGACGAGCAGGTGGGATGGACGCCGGTCCGGCACAATCCCCTGCGGCTGTCGGTAGCAACAAAAAGCTGCCTCCTATCACATCCTCGGGTGGCAACAACAGCACCAACAGTGGGCCCATGGGCCGGACCAACTCGGCGCCGGTCCTGAAAAAAGCTGACGGCTCTGAGGAACCTGTGCGATGAGAGGACGTTAAGCGAGCATACATCGATAGGGTAATAGATCACAACTCGTCATAAACTATGAAAGCAAAGATAACATCACATTGGGTTGGGCTCCTCTCAAAAGCACGTACACACTGGTCGCGCAGCAGCCTCTTTTTGTTCTTTGTCTTGACAACTCGCTCCTCCTTCATGTACATGGCCGCGTCCAAGCCGCAGGCTCGCTCCGGTTTAATACTTGATTAGACCAACGCCCGAAGGTCCCCATTGGCGTCAGTCTCTGTGATCACTTGGGGTGTCACGGTTGGCAACTCCACTTTTCGCTCTGTTGGTTCAGTACCATCATGTATGTCAGTGAATCATGTCCATCGCATGTGCTCATCGTCGGCTCTTACCAGTTGGTTCGTTGTCGTCCAGCGTGATCAGGGCGTTGATTCGGTCTAGTATGGGGAGCGACTGGGCACCCGTAGTGCCTAGAGAGCTTGCAGGGAGGCGAAGATGCTGGGCGAGCGCGCCGTTGTCTAGCTCGGTGAGAACGGTCATCGTATCCGTCAGTGAACGGAAGAGCTCAGCTTCTACCGACCGTGAATTGTCTTGGCTGATGTCTGCGAGCTGAACCGAAGACAGCAGGCCATTTCGCACCCAGCAGTGGCGGATCAGTGCCGCCGGCAATGCGTCCCAGGCCAAAGCTACCCATCCCATCTCATCGGTCGCTTGGATTTGTGCGTGCATATCGAACGAAGTCTTTGATGCTCCACCCTCAGTCTTCGCCACTTCATTCCATTTCTGCACCAAGGCGGCAAGCATCGCTTGGCGGTAGGCTGCCTTGAAAACGCGTGAGATACCGTGATGGATAGGGTGGTGCTCTCGGGTCGCCTGTGGCGGGAGCAACACCAAAACGAGGTTCTCAAACCGGAATCCTTGCTCGAATGATCCGGCGGGATCCACGAGCTGCGCGAATTCCATGTGGGAGGGGCTGGCGTCCATGACAATAAACCACGTTTCTTGGCGCTGCTTCGCTTCGGTGCTCACTGCATGCAGGTACAGCGCGAGCGCTGTCGTATCTTGCCATGCGTTGTGTTGAGACGTGATACTCAGGTTTGGATGAGTTTTCTGGATCGCGTCAAGGCTTTCCGTGTACGCTTCGGATATCAGCACTTCGGGCTTAAACTTCTCGCCTGCAGCATTCACCATCAACGCAATGGTCATGCGATCCTGGGGGGCCGTATCGGCACCGTGCTCCGGCGGCCCTGCACAAGTCTTTGGCAGGAGTGCAATCTCATCCATGTTCCAGATGCACCGCACTGGCACTGTTCGAAGCCTCTGCGTGATGTCTGAGAGGTAAACGCTGATGTTGAATGGATCGGACGGGCTTGGAGGAATTGATCCGCTGCCGTTTGGACTCTGGCGTCGGTGGTACTCGCGCTTCGATGCAGTGCGTAAGTTTCTTCGCTGGAGATACCGGTGCAACCAGCCATTGGACGCCTTGAAGTCACTGAGGGATTGCACAACTTCTGGCTCCAAACTACCTTTCCACTCTGCCAAGATCTTATCACGGAACTCCACCGCCTTGGACTGCAGAAGGTCGCCTGTGATTTTCAAGTTTGGCGCGTCGTTTTCAACCTGCACTTGCCATTTGTACAGCATGTCTTCGATGATTGACAGCTTGTGTTGGTACTGAAGAACCTTGCGGTGATTGCTCTTGCCGGACATGACTTGGGCCGTGATCGCCTCTCTCTCCTTGACCATCTTGGTCACGGCCGTCCGGGAGACACCGAACTTTTCAGCGGCAGCGCCTTGGGATCCGCCGCGCTCGACGAACTCCAAAATGAGCAGCTTCTCCTCATTGGTTTTACGCACACGTTTGGCCTTCGGGTGTGGGTTTCCTTCCGCGGTTTGCTGAGCTCGAGCGGCTGCGGGTGTTGCTGTAGACGACGTGGAGCTGGACGCACGTGTCTTCCTTGTCGGGGGTGGTGCTGGCGCACCCTCAGTCGTCGGCATTGCGGAGCTCGTCACCCCCGTCGAGGGTGGATGGGCTACTGCTGCCGCGGCCATCGGCACAGCCTGGGGGGTGCCATTCACCGCGGCGTGCTGCTTTCCGGAGAGGCCGCTCATGATGATATCGCGCTCCTTCACCATCTTGGTCACGGCTGTGCGCGAGACGCCGAACTTCTCGGCGGCGGAGACGTGGGTACCGCCGTCATCGACGAACGCGAGGATCGCGAGCTTCTCTTCGCGCGTCTTGCGGACGCGTTTGGCCTTCGGGGCGACGGGACCCGAGCTCGACGCCGCCGCCTCACTGCCACTCGCGTCTGCCAACATATCGGCGCTTCGCTTGAGGTCGCTTGATGTGTTCGTGGGCGTGATCGCCGTCACAGGTGCCGCAGACGCCGGTAGGGTCGGTGTGGGTCCCATTGTGGGTTGGACTGACGACAGCGTGGACGCGCCAGCCTTCGCGCCCAGCTCCTCGGGCGTCCGCGCAGGCTCGCTCGGCGTCACCGACGTCGCCGTCACGTCCTTGACAGCCTTCGCCGCGCGCGTCGGCGCGCTCGTCGGCTCGTCTTCCCGCATCGCCCGCTTGGTCGCCGTGCGCTTGTCCGTGGCGGCCATGTCGCTGTCGCTCGCGGTCTCGGTCGACGCGTCCGACGCGTCGCCCTCCTTGGGTTCGGCCGGCTTGCTCTCCTCGGCGCTCGCCTCCTTCGCGCTCCTGTCCGCCTCGCTGCTCGGCGACGGCGTCGCACTCGCGGCCGCCGCCGCGCGCCGTCCGCTTCGCCGTGCCCCCGTCAGCTGTTCCGCAGTACTCGCGCTGCTGCTGCTGCTGCTGGCGGCCGTGGCGCTCGCCGAGGCCTCCGGCTCGTCGCCGGGCGGCGCCGCCTTGTCGGCCCCCGCGTCCTTGTCGTCGCCCGCCGCGCTGTGGTCGCTCTCGAGCGGCTCTCTCCGCTCGGCGCGCGCGCTGCGCGTGGCCGCGCGCGGCTGCTTGGCCCCCGCGTCCGTCGCCATCGCGCGCTTGCTTCCCGCCTTTTGCCGTGCGCGTGTGGGCGGACCCCCTCGCAAGACTGACCTCCCGTTTCCGCCCCCCGGACCCTCCGGGCATACAAACATTTGAGTGGGGGAAGAAACCGGATAGTGCCATCCACTCGTTTCAGTGACGGACCGACCAACACTCCCTTTTTCTCCCCTTGCATTAGACTAGTACAAAGAGACGAAGCTAGCGTCTCAATGTCACTGAAACGGGGTGAGAAAGTGGTGCCCAACGAACGCGGCCGCCACACACCACTGCAAGGTACGCGCCAAAAACCGCGGCAATCGAATGTGGCGAGCGCCGGTCGGGGGCTCGACGCGGCGGCGCGCGCTGCGCCACGCGGGCAACGCACTGCACGCGAATGGCGCGCACGCTGTAGCGGCGCGTCCGGTGGTGGCGCTCGCGCAAGCGCGCGCTCCTAACAGTGCGTCGCTGCGGAGATATCTGCTCGCGAACCCACCGCTCCAGCAGTCGATGCGCACGCTCAGCGTGCTCGCCAACGCCTCTTTCGCGCGCGCCGCGCCGCTCCCAGCGCCGCAGTGGGCGCACCGTCGTGCTTGCGATCGCACGCCGCTGTCGCTGCTTGCGCAGCGCCGCGCGCTGTCGTCGACGTCGCTGGAGGACAGCGTGGAGCAGATCTACCAGAAGAAGACGCCGCTCGAGCACGTGCTGCTGCGGCCGGGCATGTACATCGGCTCGGTCGAGACGGCACGCGACAGCATGTGGATGCTCTCCAAGTCGGACGAGGACGGCAAGCTGCGCATGAAGCAGCAGGTCGTGGAGTACGTGCCAGCGCTGTACAAGATCTTCGACGAGATCATCGTCAACGCCGTGGACAACAAAGTGCGCGACCCGAGCATGCGCCGGCTCGACGTCGTGATCGACGTTGGCTCCAAGGCCAACGGTTTCAAGCCCTGGATCTCGGTCCACAACGACGGCCGCGGCATCCCCGTGCAGTTCCACAAGGGCGAGCAGGTGTACGTGCCCGAGCTCGTGCTGGGCCACTTGCTCACCGGTTCCAACTTTGACGACACGAGCGCACGGCTCACCGGCGGCCGCCACGGCTACGGCGCCAAGCTCACCAACATTTTCAGCCAGGAGTTTGTCGTCGAGACGGGCGACAGCAGCGCCGGGCTCAAGTACAAGCAGGTCTGGCGCAACAACATGCGCGAGCGCGGCGAGCCTGAGATCACACCGATGGACCCGAAAGAGAAGGATTTCACGCGCGTCTCATTCTCGCCCGACCTCGCCAAGTTCGACATGAACAAGCTCACGACCGGTATGACGCGCGTGCTTAAGAAGCGCGTGGTTGACGTTGCTGGCTGCCTCTCGGATGTGCAGGTCACGTTGAACGGCGAGCCGCTGCCGGTCTCCGGATTTGAGTCGTACCTCCAGACCTTCCAGCAGTCGACGACGGCAACGCCGGTCAATGACGCGAGTGGTACGGATGCTGCTGCCCCACCCGCCGAGTACATCTTCTCGAAGATCAACAAGCGCTGGCAGGTCGGCGTGCTGCCGTCTGATGTCGGCTTCGTGCAAGTGAGCTTTGTAAACGGCATGTCGACGCTGCGTGGCGGCACGCACGTCAACTACGTCGGAGACCAGATCTGTCGTCGCGTCGCGGACCACATCAACAAGAAGCACCCGGAGCTGACGCTCACGCCGGCGCAGGTCAAACCCCACGTCGCGGTATTCATCAACTGTCTCATCGAGAACCCGACGTTCGACTCGCAGATGAAGGAGTACATGTCGTCGCGCCCGACGACATACGGCTCGTCCTGTATCCTTTCGGAGCGTTTCCTCAAGATGGTCGTCACCAACTCGGGCATCGTCGAGCGCGTGGTCGACGCCGCCAAGTCCAAGCAGCGTGCGGCGCTGATGAAGAAAGTGTCCGGCGCGGCGCGATCTAAGACGAGTGTGAACGTTCCTAAGCTTGAAGACGCCAACTTTGCTGGTGGTACGCGGTCGCAGGAGTGCGCACTGATTTTGACTGAGGGTGACTCAGCGAAGGCGCTCGCTGTGGCTGGACTCGCCGTTATCGGTCGCGACAAGTACGGCGTTTTTCCACTGCGCGGTAAGGTGCTCAACGTGCGTGATGCGACCGACGCGCAGCTTTCGAAGAACGCCGAGTTCGCGCATTTGTGCACGATACTTGGCATGAAGATGGGCGAGAAGTACGATACACCCGAGAAGCGCGAGCAGCTCCGCTACGGCAAGGTGATCATCATGACCGACCAGGATCACGACGGCTCCCACATCAAGGGCTTGTTGTTCAATCTCTTCCACTCGTTTTGGCCCGAGCTGCTGCAGACCGACGGATTTGTGAGCGAGTTCATTACGCCGATCATCAAGGTGACGCCAAAGAAGGGCAAGAAGAGCGATGCACTTTCGTTCTACAGCATCCCGCAGTACATGGACTGGAAGAGCAGCCTGGAGGATGACGACCTCAAGCACTTTACGATCAAGTACTATAAAGGTCTGGGCACGTCGACGAGTGCGGAGGGACGGGAGTATTTCCGCGACTTGGACCGCCACCTGGTCGACTTTAAGTGGGACGGAGCGGCCGACGGCGACGCGCTCGAGATGGTGTTCAGCAAGACGCGAGCGGGCGACCGCAAGGAATGGCTGCTGAACGAGTACTCGGCGCAGTCGTTCCTCGACACGAGTGACGGCGTCGTGTCATACCGAGATTTCGTCAACTGGGAGCTCATCCAGTTCTCGCACGCAGACAACGTGCGTTCACTGCCGTCGGTCGTTGATGGTCTCAAGGTCTCGCAGCGGAAGGTTCTGTTCGCGTGTCTCAAGCGCAAGCTCACGAAGGAGGTAAAGGTCGCGCAGCTCGCTGGCTACTGTAGCGAGCACACGGCATACCACCACGGTGAGGCGTCTCTGCACTCGACGATCGTGAACATGGCGCAGGACTATGTTGGCGCCAATAACCTGCCGCTGTTGTACCCCTCGGGTCAGTTCGGCACGCGGCTGCAGGGCGGCAAAGACGCTGCGAGCCCGCGTTACATCTTCACACTGCTGCAGAAGTACACGCGTATGCTGTTCCCAGAAGACGATGACGCACTCCTTAGCTACGTGGACGACGATGGGTACCCTGTGGAGCCTCACCACTACGTGCCTATCCTGCCCATGCTCTTGATCAACGGCTCGGAGGGCATCGGCACTGGCTGGTCCACGCAGATCCCGAGCTACCACCCGGTGGAAGTGATCGACAACTTGCTGCGGTTGTTGGACAACGAGGCCGAGCCGCTCGAGCCCATGCTCCCGTGGGTCAAAGGATTCCGAGGTGACATCGAGCAGATCGGTGAGCAGTCGTTCGTGACGCGTGGTAAGATTGAGCAGGTGAACACGACGACTCTCCGGATCTCGGAGCTGCCCGTTGGGCGCTGGGTCGAGGACTACAAGAAGGTTCTCTGGGACCTTGTCGGCAAGAAGAGCATCCGCTCGTTCTCGGAGCACCACTCGGAACGTGATGTGCGGTTCGATGTGTCGCTGTCGCGCGCCGACCTGACCAAGCTTGCGGAGAAGGACCAGGACCACCTGATTAAGCTGTTCAAGCTCGACTCGTCGCTGAGCACGACCAACATGCATGCATTCGATGCACACGGCAAACTTGTCAAGTACGAGAGCAGCACTGACGTGCTCCGCGCGTTTTTCCCAATTCGTCTCCAGATGTACAAGCGCCGCAAGGCACACCTCGAGGACAAGCAGGGCCGGGAAGTGCTCAAGCTGCAGAACCGCATCCGGTTCATCCGCGAAGTGTCCGAGGGCGGCCTGCAGTCCATCCTAAAAGAGCGTATCCCCAAGGCGCAGCTCATTGAGTTGCTTCAGAGCCATGAGTTTTCGCCTGCATCAGCATTTGTGGCTAACGAAACCGCGACTGTCCAGTATGCGGGCGAATCGGAGGAGGACGAGTCAGACTCACAGAACGCGACCAGCAGCGCAGATGTTGTGGACAACCAGCGTGAGTACGACTACCTGCTCAATACGTCGCTACTCAGCTTCACCAAGGAGCATATCGAGCGCCTGCAGAGCGAGCACGACACCAAGGCCGCGCGGCTCGAGGAGCTCAAGGCCACAAGCCCCGAGCAGATGTGGCGCGAGGAGCTGCTCTCACTGCGGGACTTGCTCGTGCGGGACAAGGAGTACCGCCGCCACTCGAGCAGCGAGTGATATCGCATGCTCCTATAGAGACAGAGAGACAAGGATCCACGGGGGAACCGTGGAAAAGAAAAAGCCACAACGAAATAGAGATATTGCAGCATTCCAACAGCTCTAGCGTGACCTCTTCCAGTAGATGGATACATTCAATCTACTGGTTTTAGCGATTTATTATTTACTAAGTACGTTGTAAGTTTTGGTTAAGTTCGGTAGTTGACTGGGGACCATCAAAACCCAACCGAAAAAGGCAAACCACGACCGCCAAGCGCCACCATGGTGGATCCCACGAAGCGTCATGACGGCCGCCAGGGCAACGAGCTGCGGCCGTTCGCGTGCGAGCAGGGCGCGCTCTTCCGCGCGGACGGCTCGGCGCGCATGTCGCACGGCAACAGCACCGTGCTGGTCGCGGTGTACGGCCCCGGGCAGGCCAAGTCGCGCCGCAGCGAGCAGATCGACCGCGCCACGGTCGACGTGTGCTTCAAGCTCGAGAAGGGCCTCGTGAGTACGTATACCATCTCTCCACCCGCGCCCAGCTTCCGGGAGTTGTGCGCACAGATGCTGATGTGGCGTGGCGCTGGCTATTTGATCTACAGGCTCCAAGGAGAAGGAGTACGAGCAGCTCATCCGGCGCACGTTTGAGCCGCTGATCGTGGGCGAGGAGTACCCGCGCGCGGTCATCAGCGTCGTGGTGCAGGTCATCGAAGACAACG
This sequence comes from Pythium rhizo-oryzae, assembly GCA_027475725.1. Classification (NCBI taxonomy): domain Eukaryota; phylum Oomycota; class Peronosporomycetes; order Pythiales; family Pythiaceae; genus Pythium; species Pythium rhizo-oryzae. The sequence continues at coordinate 5,129 of JAMFLL010000219.1, read as the reverse complement.
GCTCGCTGCTGTCGGTCGCGATCAACGCGACGATGCTCGCGCTGCTGGACGCCGGCGTGCCCATGCTCTCGGTCGTGACCTCGACGACATGTGCACTACTGCCCGACGGCGGGCTCTTCCTGGACCCGAGCCTCACGGAGGAGGAGGTACGCACTCGACACAGCAGGATGACGTCAAGGCCAAGGTACTGACCCTTCTTCTTTCTATGGTTTCTACAGCAATCAACGTCGCTGGTCACGACGGCCAGCGCCAGCACGAGCGGCGGCGGCGTGCTCACGTCCGTCACGAGCGGACTGCTGTCCGAGGAGCAGTACTTTGCCGCGTCCGAGGCCTGCCAGAGGGCATCCGAGAGCGTCACGGCGTTCATCCGCATCGTGCACCAGAAGAAGTACCCGCTCCCCAACTAATAGTAACGTTTCGCAGGCTTCTTTGGTTGTACGACTCAAAGTTTCTCTTCTCATTGTGTTCCATTTCCAGTTTGTTCAAAACCAAAACAAAAAAATACCCTCACGAGCGAAGGGAAAGAAAGGGGTCGGCGCGTCCATGGTGGGGAGTGTGTGGGTGTTGCCATCGAGGAGGCCGCCGGCAGGTGCGAAGACAGTGAGTACTCACTGGTGCACCTTGCCCTTTTCCACGTACGAGGCAACCGCGCGCGAGACTGCGTCGTACGTCATAAAAATCACGCCCTGGCCCGGGATCACGCGTCCGAGGCGGGGCACGACGCCCGAGTAGAAGACGCGGATACCCTCGTGGCGTAGCATCTGCTGCACGCAGTCAGCCGTGCTCTTGTACTTGGCGGCCTGGAGGCCTTGCATACGCGTCTTGACCACGTCGAACGCTGCAACCACACATGGTCAGTGTCATCCATCCAAACGCATCACTCGAAACACCTCTTGCACGTACGGTTGTTGCCGAAGACACTGAAGATGCCAGCCGAGATGCCGCCCACGAGGCTGTACGCGGCGTGCTGCGAGTTGGTCATGTGCTTGGCATCGCCGATGACGCCGTAGCGCTCGAGCACTTCGGGCGAGAGACGGCGCTTGTATTCGGTGAACCACATAAAGCGCAGTCCCTGGTTGCTAGACTGCTTTAGCACCGTCGCAAAGAGGCCCTGGTACAAGCCGCGGATGCCTTCCTTCGCGAGGATCATCTTTGTGCCCTGCCACATGCCGGCGTTCGCGCCGATCAGCTTGGTCTTGAGGGTCTCAATCTACGCATCACCACAACGTTTAGGCTTTCGGTGACTAAACACTTCGCAGCGTGTAATCGCATCCTCATTCGTACCGGCGTCGTTGCGACAGTGGCCTCGATAGCGCCGGCTGCCATGCCCGCGGCAAGGTTTCTCAGCGGCGTCTCGCCCTTCTCGCCGGCAAACTTGTGCTTGAAGAAGTCGAACGCGCCAAAGCGGATACCGGCCTTCGGGATCGAGCCGATCAGCACGGGCGCGAGCCCGCGGTACAGCGATAGCACGCCGTCCGTGCGCACGTGGTACCGAAAGCCGCCGAACATGCCCGTGTAGTGCTGCTTCATCGTGCCCAGCTGCATGTTGGTCTTGATCATCTCCATGGGCCAGATGACCAGCGTCTCGATGCCACCGGCGACGGCGCCGGCGGTCGTGGCCACGACCGGGTTGTTGGACTTCTTGGTCGCCATGGTCTTGGAGGGATTGTATGCTGCGCGGTTGGGGGGTGCTTGGACGCGGGGCTACGCTGGCAGAATAAATAACGGACAGTGAGTGGATCGGATCGCCGTGGCCACACGGACACCTCACGTCCGCTCGGGGCTGCCAGCGCGTCACGCGGCGCCAGCGAGGCGGGCGAGAGAGAGACGCACACGGCGAGGCACACCTGACGACGGCGGGCCGCTGCTCGTTGGGGCGCGAGGCGGCGAGCGAGATTTTGACGTGCGGTGCCACCGGAAAGTGCACAAACACCGGCCTCCGCCGGCGGATTTTTTTGTGGAAGGAGGATGCGCGTCATTCTTCACGGGAAAAATCTGAAGGAGAAGAAGGAACCGGGATCGCCGGAAAGTGGACCACACCAATCAGATCCATTCTGAAAGCAAGTGAGACGGAATCGAAGCAACCCACGGAAGCGCGTCATCACGGCGAAGGGATCCGTGGATTAGGGTTCGAGGTTAAAAACTGAGAGGGAGCTCTATTCGAGTGTGAACTGAGATGACGTCGCCGGGTCTCGCTCCAAGCAGCCTGAGCTGCTCGCAGGACCTTCGAGGAGCTCTCCATCAACGCTGTGGGAGTCCCCTGTGACATCATCCGGCCAACGCACCGGACCGTGCGGACTGTGGACGAAGCTGATAGACACGCGTCGTGGCCCTGCTCTCGCGCGACTGTAGAATACAGTCATCCAACGAGGGACACCGCGTCACGCCGAGGGGTGTCGGCGCCGCTGCGTCATCGCTGTGACCGACCCCAAGCAGACTGGATCCGCCACGTACTGTACGGTGCCGGTATCTGGACCGCTGACCTGGAGACCACGGTGACGCGACGATCGGTCTACCGTGATCCTCGCCCGCGTGTCTTTGAACAACCTGCTTGTCATTGTCATCTGAGGCGTTGCAGCCAGCGAGAGCACATGGATGGTGGCTTCATTATTGCCTGCTGCTGCATCTCCCTCACGCCCGCACGGCATCGAGCGCGTTTGCGAGCCGCTGAATACCTTCATGGATCTCATCGTCATCGTAGAACGCAAACGAAAGACGAATGTGGTGAGAGGACCCAGCCTTGGAGCTGCCAGTGCCCACGGGCGCGAGTGCACATCGCGAGCCGGGCGTGAACGCGACTCCGTGACGATTGGTCGCCTCGCTGTAGAGATCATCCACGCCCACGTCGTTTGGTAGCTTTACCCACACGAAGTAGCCGCCATCTGGTTCCCGAAACTTGCATTCGGGGCAGAGCTGACGAAGTGATTCGCACATGAGTCGCTTACGGCGAGCAAACGTCGCCTGTAGCAAGGCAATGTGGGGAGCGAGGAGATCTTGGTCGAGAACTAAACGCACATGCAAACATCGAGAAGTGAGCCCCCTTGCCCATAGAAAGACACCAAGGTTAACCTGGCACGTACGACTGTGGACGAGCGACGCAGTGAGCGGGTTCTGCCCTCCGCCGCTCCGGATCGGTCCCAATGCAGCGAGCTTCTCGATTGTGCTCGGTTGGCTCTGGGCCCATCCTGCCAGACAAGAGTAACCGCCCCGCTGATTAGAGGGTGTTTCATCCCTACACGACACGAACAACAGATCCTTACCGAGTCGCAACCCCGGGGCGAGAATCTTGGAGAAGCTGCCCAGCGAGACCACTCGCCCTGTCGTGTCGTATGACGCGAGGGAGCGATGATTCTTTCCAGAAAACCCCAGCAGGTTGTATGGTTCGTCCGATATGATGTTGAAGTCGAACTGGCGCGCGAGCTCGACGAGTCGTTTGCACCGATCAGCCGGTAGAACAGCGCCCGTTGGGTTGTGGTAGAACGGAATTGTGTAGAGGAACGAGGGGACATCTCCAGAGCGCAGCTTTTGCTCGAGAGCGTCGACCTGAAGGTATAACAAACAATTGTGTGAGCCAAACGCATTGCCGCCGAGCACCCACAACGAGATGCGTACATCCAACCCATCCTTGTCGACGCGAACCGACTCGAGGCTCAATCCCATCTCCCGGAAAATGTCAAACGCTAGGAAGTACGTAGGCTGCTCAACAAATGCACGGCGCCTGGAGTCCTGAGAAAGCACTGTTGCTGCATGCGAAATCGCTTGTGAGTTGCCCGCCGTCACCATGAGTGTGTCTGAGTCGACATCGCGCTGGTAGGCGCCTGCAAGGTCACGAAGCAAGAGCAATTTAAAGAGCGCATTTCACCATAGTCGACAGATCGTCCACTCACCACGCAAGAAAGTCGCAAGTGCCGCGCGGAACCCGGCATATCCCTTTCCAGCGCCGTACTGGAGCAAGGCTGCGTCCTGAGACGGCTGGAAGCGGTGCTGTGCGGCTCCCCGAAACAGGTCCAGCGGCAGCAGCGCCTTCGACGGCTGCCCGAGTCCAAAGTTGATCACGTCGGGCGTTGTGTGGGTCTGCGCGTACAGCGAATCCTGCACGGAGATCCAGCGGCGCGACACTGCCCGCGGGCTCAGACCACGAGTACGCGTCGCCACTGCGGCACCGCGCAGCGCGCAGCCGCCGCCAAGCAGGCACATGTACATGACGTGCATGTTCCCTGGGATCTTCAAGGACACGGAAAGAAATACCCCCTCCGGAGTCATTATTTGGGTCCTAATCTTATGTGGTCCACGCTGGCGAACCGTAACCGGTGGCGACGGCCTCTGGACCGTGCTCAGACCTCTCTTGTTCGATACTAGGGCGTCGTATCCATTGTCAGAGTATCGACTGGGTCAATGGGTTTTTCCCGGACTGGCTGTGAAGTAACACGCGTTCCAACCAGTGGATCAGTGGTTTGGGGGCTCTGAAGTAACATCGCTCCCCTCAAGTACGATCCCCACCAACGCGACTCCATTGATTCCATCGGCTTGCATTTTCCCAAGAAGAAAGAGGCATCATGGTGATTAAGTACGTAGCCCCTGGGAATGAGCCCTGGATCGGCGGTGCGAGGGGCGGCGGCGCGCGACGTGTGATGGACGTGGAGACGAGATGCAGTGGCGCACGCGTGTGCGTTGGCGCGAACCCGAGCGACAGCAAACTCGAGCGACGACGCGGCCACCAAGACGCTTGAGCATGTTGGTGGGCGGTACGACGCGACAACCAACGGATACCAACATGGCGGCGTGGTTCGGTTGTGGGAACCGACACCAGTACAGATCAGCGATCGAGCATCTTGCGCGCGTGGCGATAATCGTGGAATTCGCGGCTTTGGCGGCTGTGGCCTCGCGTTAACCCTGTCTCGTCTCGAATCTCTCGTGGTTCGGTACTCCGCACAGCATCCGTGTCGACGCCCTCCCCTCATAGCCTACCGACGCCTTGTGCTGCGTTGCAGTCTTGCGCACATGCAGAGATTAACTGTTTGTGGCTCTCCTCCCGCAGGACCGAAGTCTGCTCGTTCAGCGAGGGCCGTATCTACCCGGGCCACGGCTCGCGTTTCATCCGCCGTGATGGTACGACCTACCAGTTCATC
>JAMFLL010000218.1:0-52288 GCA_027475725.1 Pythium rhizo-oryzae | reverse complement strand
TCATCGTCAGCCCTGGTCCCCCAATGTCCACATCAGTCACCGTCAGCCAAGAGGCATTGTACGTCATAGTCGTAGTATACGTCAGTCATTGTCAGCACAGTAAACGTCATTAAACGTCCACTGAAGGCGAGAGCGTCAGTGTGAGTAATAATGTGTATCAAGGATGCCGAAATCAGCTCTAAATCCGGTTGCAATCAAGTTGCACAGTGCAACAATCTTGGTTGCACTGCAAAAGAAAATCCCCAGCTCTTGCGAAACCATACAAACACCAACACAGTTAATCCTCCTAGTGGATCCGCTTCTCTGTCATGTGCAACTCAATAGAGCGCCCAGTGTCAATTAAACCTAACCCTAAATGGGAGCGAACTTATCGAGCAGCCCAGCATCCATTTTTGGAAGAGACTGGAGACACCACCGTATTTTTGACCAATCCTTTCCATTACAGGATCCACCACAACCCTACCAAAGTTGCACGAGCAAAGAGAAGACCTACTTCCAAAAAGAAACCCTTGCTACCGTCCAAGCGCTACTTGACGTGGCCAATGACGACGTCAAGGACGTCCCAGGCGTCGAGCGATGCACGATCGTCCGTCTAGGCGCGGACTTATGTGCTGACTTTGCGAAGTCAATGCAACTCGCGCCTAACTTCTTTTCGGCTGTTCAGGCAAGCCATTCGGTACGATGCGTGATGATCGACTTCATGAACGTGGCGAACAAAACTTGGCATGATAGCGGCTCGGCTGAGGCGGAGCGTAAGCTGCTGGTTTGGTGAATGACCTACGGACTCTTTGCTCGACGTTGTCCGCTCGAAACGATCGATATCATGGTTGGCGCGATGCGCGTCGAAGACGTCGAGTCGATGGCCGAGCTCTGGAACGCGCCCGACCCGTTGGCGTTGTTGTTCCGCGATGATGTTCAGGACACAAGATCGGCTCTTGAACCGATCAAATTCACGTCGTCCAGCCAAATGGTGGTGCGATGCGCGAGGTCACCAGAGGCATTGATCGCGTTGCTCCGCCTCGTAGGTGATGGGGTCAAGTATCTGACGATCAGCGGGCCGATGTTTAAGAACCGACTGGTGCCTGCCTCATTTTACGAGCAAGTTCTTGCAGCCTGCCCGCGCTTGGAAGAACTGGAGATGCCCGAGTCAACCGACCTCAAGCCACTTGTGGAGCTTCTCCGCACAGGCCGGTACCCTCGACTGCGAGGACTCACGCTGCTTGATGCACGGATCTCTCATGATGAAGAGGTGCTCCAACTCATCGAGACACTGTCCGCACCGAGGCATCCAGTGGCGAAGCAACTCCGAAAGCTCGAGTTATGGATCTCGGCACACCTCCAGCAAGGCACGCTAGATGCCATGGTCGCCATGCTCCGGACCAATACACGCCTTCGTGAAGTGACGCTACGCATCAAAACGACCGGTCAGCTCGTTCAAGAGTACCGAGCGCTGTTCAAGTCGTTGAACCTGTCGCTGGCTGTGGAGCCGTGTCCGGCCCCGAGCGCTCTAGCCGTGCTGGGCGCGGTCTGCACCGCCCCACCGTGTGGGCCACTTGGAGTGCTAGCGAGGTTCGATAGCGGCATCTTGAGGCGTGTGCTCGCATTCGCAGCCATCCCACGGACGCGCTCGGTCGACGTTGAGTTATACCCCGCGTCTTAAAACATCGGCACGACGACGAAGGTACGTTGCTCAAACGCGGCTGGTTGCTGCGCGAGATGATCCGTCTCGGCGTGGTCAACTTCAACGAGAGCCCTCGGCTGGTTCGAGCCTTGACACTAGTCTCCTTCGATGGCCACGCAAATAAATGACGATTTAATCCCATGCTTAGTACGCATGGTCCTCCTATGGCCCTGTATATACCGGTAATCTCAGGAAAGACAACCAGAGATGCCATTATACTGTATTCTCTTCAGTTCGTTTCAACATTGACCATTTTGAACGAATTACGGGCGATTAGTGTCTACAAGAACAGCTTGGAAGAAGTCTCGGTCCTTGTGTCTTCCTCAAAACGCTCGGCTACAAGGTGTGGACTCATACGCGTGTCTCGAGGTCCGCCAGATCGTTGCGCCAACGCGCAGTGGTACCGGTCGCTGGCGGCGGCACGCTCGTAGCGGTCACGTTGTTGTTTGAATTCGTGGTCACCGTGAGGGTCGCAGGGCCGCTGAGGAGACTGTACGGTGCCATGGCAGTCGGAGTGCTGGCAACACCACTTGGAGCGTCGTCAGTAGTCTTGGCTATGGCGCTGGGCGGATCTGACTCGTCGTCTTCGTTGCGCATGCGCCGCCGTTCACGATCGATTTTGTACTGGCGATAGTGGCGGCGGCCAGTGTACAGAACAATCACGATGAGAAGCGGAATCGTGATCCCGAGCGTCCAGTACCGTGTTTGGGTTCCCGACGAATTCTTACTGGAGCGGGAAGGGTACGGCGCAGCGGTGTTGTCTCTGGTATCGTTCACGGACCACTTGGTCACGTCGCAGCTCTCCCCAGACTTGCAGAACAGAGTGATTTCGTGATCCCGCCCGGTGCCGTTGAAATACGCAGGGAACTTGCGCACAAACGGGAGCCCGAGCCCCCACTCGATGGACGAATACTTGTGAAACGTATAGTTTTGGACCAGCACGATCGCGCGCGTCGCGTCCTCGGGATCGTCGCGTACGTAGTCCTCGCGGTCGAGGAAGAACGTGCCGTTCGTCGTCGTGAACGCGAGTCGCGGCAGCGTGGTGCTGCGACTGCAGTGGTAGTATTGCGGCGTCTCATACGAGCTGGTTCCGTTGTGCGGGGTGCACAGTCTCAGATACTTGTCGTAGAACGCGTTGAAATCGTACTTTGGAAAGGTGATCGAGGGCCACGCGGCATCGAGCCACGCGTTTACTGTGGTGGTGGCAGCGCTCGCTGGCTGCGTGAACTTGGCGGCGACGAACGTCTCGTCGACACTCTCGCTAAAGCCTCGTATCGCGATCGTCGAGTCATTTAGAAACGATGCTTTCTGGCGAAGCGCCGTCCAGCCCTTCCCAGGGGTCACTTCCGCGTCAACCTCGTTCAGAATGAGGTAGGGCTTGTCCGCCGCGAGGTTCAGGGAGTACGACTGGATCTGGTCGGTGAAGTTCCCCTTACGTGACGTGTACGTGCTCCGTGCCGCGAGTCCGAGAGCGCCGTCTGCGCCGTGGAAGACTAGTGACGTGTCTGAGGTGAGCACTGACGCGGGCACGGACCGCAGCGTGAGATCCCCGAGCTGGAGCTGGATGGGGAGTCGTGCCGTGGCAATGCACAGAGAGCTGGTCCACAGCGGGGAGTAGGCGAACGTCGAGTTGGGCGGGCACAAATCGTAGTACTTGGCCTTGTCGAGACACGCGGTGGCGTTGCCGCCATCGCTGGCGAGCGACGTACACGCGAGCGTGACGCCTGCAGCGCTGCCGGTGTCCAGGAGGAGCGCGCGCGACGTGCTGTTGATTTCCACGGTCGCGACGAACGCGAGACCGTCGCGCGTCGGCGTCAGCGGCAGCCGGGTCTTCGGCAGCGTCGGAGCGACCATGGTGGCGGGGAGGCGTCCTGTCGATCAATGGAGGGCCAAGGCAAGCCCCCCCACAGCCCCACCGTGTGATGATGAGACCAAACACAATTGGGTACACATAGTTACGCTAATACAGTAGCGAGTGGGAACAATGCATGGAGAAACTGACTTTGGTTACTTTTATAGAAGCATAAAATGGCGTGCGATGATGGATTTGTTGATCAATGGGTTCACGATGCATCCTCCTCTCGCGTTTCTTCCACAGAGCTGCCTGTGTGGCTGACACGGGGCTGATCGCTCATGTGGCGAAATGGCGGAGCTGCTGCTGTCAGCGTCACACCGCAAGCCACCAGCGAGAGGAACCGAGCATTTGAGCTCTCCATGTTCTTTCCATTCCGCTTGAAATGTTGCACAATCAGGGGAGAGACCGGGACGTGATGTGTGCTTTTGGCGACCTCTCTAGAGGTGAGTGATGGTGTTGGACCACGCCGTACCGGTTCAAGTCGGTAAATCAGGCAGTTGAGCGCGGCCATGTGATACGGTTTGCACCCGCCTCGCAATGCATCATAGACCGATGGGACCCAGGACGCGTCGTCGCCGTCGTCGTCCCGCGGACGCATTCTCGCATTCCAGTTTATCCATTCGCCATGACCGACGTCGCCACGGCGATTTCGACAACCGACGCGCGCGAGGCGCTCCACGCCGCGCTGCTGGAGTGGCGCCAGCCGCTCAACGACGCTGCGACGCTCCACTCCGACTACGAGATCTCCACGCCGCGGCTCGACGCGCTCAAGAGCTCCAGCGACCCAGACGATATCTTCTGGCTCGAATGCCAGGGCATCCAGACGACCGAGCACGTGGAGGCCGTGGAGCTGCTGGCGCTGCTTGCCCGCGTCGACTATCCGCTATGGAGGCAACTGGTGCGCGAGGTCTTCGAGGACGGCTCCGACTGGGCGGACTTGTTCGACAGCCGCTCGTCGCTGCGCGTCGGTGTGCACGTCATCGCGTGTGACGACGACTGCGACGTGCCCGAGTGCTCTGCGCTAATCGCGGACTCGCTGAATGGACCGCGCTCTGCGCGCTACAGAACGGTGGCAGAGCTGATGGAGCGCGTGCTGGGGCGGCCACTGGAGACGTTGGCGCCTATTCCGGTGTGGTTTGATTGCGCGTTCACCTACGACTTCCGCGGTGAGAGGGAAGAAGACGCGTTCTTTGATATCGTCCAAGAGACACCGAAGGAAGGTACTGAAGGCGGACCCATCGAAGGTGCGGCAGGGAGCGACAGAGAGTATCAAGACTACTACTACGATAGCGAAGGCAACATAGTGGAGGACGGTGAAGACAGCGACGACGACGACGGCTTTGACGGCCACGCTGATTTTGACAGACTGCCACGGCTTGTTGGCAAAGTCTACAAGGCGCTCGCTCGTCAGCCAACGGCGGAACAACCAAGTGTCATGCGCATCACGCAGTTCACGCTGCGGCCCAGTGACACGTACAATGTACGTACATTCCTCACTGCTGACACGCGAGTGCTCGCTCGCTTGAACGCACTTCGAGGTTTCGGGATCCGCGTGACCGATCTTCCAACGATGTGTTTCGACGACCGCAACCAAAAGAGCCACAACAAGACGCTTAAGCGAGTCCAGTCATTGCTTAACGCGATCAGCGACCAAGTCGTGCCTGTTCCAGGCGTCGAGCGATGCGCGATCGTCCACCTCGGCGCGCGCCTTTGTATGGACGTGAGAAAATCGCTGGAGCTCGCGCCGCGCGTCTTCTCGGCTATCCAAGCGAGCGATTCGCTGCGTTCTGTGATGATCGATTTCAAGAACATGGCACGCACGAAGCCACGTGACCTCGGCAAGGCTGCGTACGGCGAGGTGGAACGCAAACGGCTCGTATGGTGGATGACATACGGACTGTTTGCGCGCCGCGATCCACTCGAAACGATTGACATCATGGCTGGTGCGATGCGCGTGGAAGACGTCGAGTCGATGGCCGAGCTCTGGAATTCGCCCATCCCGTTAGTGCTTCTGTTCGGCGACGAGGCTCAAGACGCAACAAGAGCTCTTGAACCGGCTATCGTCAGGTCGCCTGTGCAACTGGTGATGCGGTGTGTGAGGTCAGCCGAGGCCTTGCTCGCGCTGCTTCGACTGGTAGGCCACGACGTCAAGTATTTGACGATCTATGGACGAGTGTTTGACAGCTTACCGTCACCAGCTTTGTTTTATGAGCAAGTTTTTATGGCTTGCCCGCACCTGGAAGCATTGGAGATACCCGAGCCGACCGGTCTGCGTCCGCTCGTGGAGCAGCTACGCACGGGCCGGTACCCTCGACTGCGAGGACTGTTGCTACTTAGTGCTCGGATCTCTCGGGACGAAGAACTACTCCAACTGATCTATGAGCTCTCGAGACCGCAGCTCGCTCTGGCGAAGCAACTCCGAAAGCTCCAGCTGCTCACGTGGGCACATCTCCAGCAAGGCACGCTTGACGCTTTGGTCGCCATGCTGCGGACCAATACGCGCCTCCATGAAGTCTCGCTTCGCTTCGAAGTGGCTCGTGAGATCTTTGACGAGTACGACGCGCTGTTCAAGTCTTTGAACCTATCGCAGGCTGTGGAGCCGTGCCCAGTGCCGAGCGCGCTCGCCTTCCTCAGCGCTGTCCGCGCCACTTCGCTTTGTGGGTCGCCAGGCGCGTTCGGACGCTTGGACAATGACATCGTAAGGCGCGTGTTGGCGTTCGCAGCGACCCCACATACGCGCGCAGTCGAAGTGGACGTGAGGTGCGCACCATAGCAGCAATACGTTTCATGCCAATATGGGCTTCTCACGAGCCAGCATGACAGTGACCCACTTCCGATGATGAGGTCTCTGCCACAAGTCGCAGTGCCCGGCGAGCGACTAAATCACAGAGCCTAAGATACATCTATTATACGCAACCCAACTAGACTACCACTCATCGCCGAGATCTTGTTGCCCTTCACGCTTCCAGCACCCACAGTGCCGCGCCGCCCAGTGAATCGCATCACCATCGTTCGCCTTTGGCTGTCGTTCACAGGGGCCGATGGATCCCCAGCGAGTTGGCGTGCCCAAGTCAACGACACCGCAAGAAGCTGCCAATAAGCAATCGCCCACCCCAGAAGTCTTCCCCGCATTCGTTGGTCCATCAAACTAGAAGTACTGATCCTATGACTGCTCGCGACAACAAAAAATCAGCAACCGAGTGAGTGATGGTGGATCGGTTCTGTCAATCCAGACTACCGGTACCGGTTCCGGTCGGTAAATCAGGCATTTGCCACCGCAGTTCTGTGATCTGCACGTGTGATATGGCGCCCAATGCGTCATTTGCCAATGAAAACGCTAGGCACCCCGACCAAGTGTCCGTCGAACACCCTCCTCTCGGTCTCCCATTCCAGCTTTTTCGATCGTCATGGCAGACGTCGCCACGGCGAATTCGACAACCGACGCGCGCGAGGCGCTCCACGCCGCGCTTCTTGAGTGGCGGGTGCCGCTCACGCGGGTCGTGTTGCTCAACTCCCAGTACAAGATCTCGGGGCCGCAGATCCAAGCGCTGAAGAGTTCCAGCGACCCGGACGAGATCTTCTGGCTCGACTGCCAGGGTGTCCAGACGACCGAGCACGTGGAGGCCGTGGAGCTGCTGGCGCTGCTTGCTCGCGTCGACTATCCGCTCTGGAAGCAACTGGTGCGCGAGGTCTTCGAGGACGGCTCCGACTGGGCGGACTTGTTCGACAGCCGCTCGTCACTGCGGGTTGGCGTCCATTTCATCGTCTGTGATGATGATTGTTACGTGCCCGAGTGTTCCGAGCTGGTTGTGGACTCGCTCGCCGGGCCGCGCTCTGCGCGCTACAAAACGGTGGCGGAGCTCATGGAGCGCGTGCTGGGGCGGCCACTGGAGACGTTGGCGCCTATTCCGGTGTGGTTTGATTGCGCGTTTACCAACGACTACCGCGGCGAGAGAGAAGAAGACGTCTTCTTTGAGATCGCCGAAGCGGAAGAGACCCAGAAGGACGCGACCGACAACAGACCCACCGAAGGTGCAGCAAGGAGCGGCAAAGAGTACCTAAACTATGACTACGACTACGACAGCGAAGGCAATATTGTGGTGGACGGTGAAGACAGCAGCGACGACGACGGGTATGATAGTGATTCCCGTGCCGATCTCGATAGACTGCCGCTGCTTGTTGACTGCGTCTACAAAGAAATCGTCCGCCAGCCGATGATGGATCAAACAAGCGTCATGCGCATCACGCAGTTCACGCTGCGCCCCAGTGACACGTACAATGAACGTACATTCCTCACTGCTGACACGCGAGTGCTCGCTCGGTTGAGCGCCCTTCGAGGTTTCGGGATCCGCGTGACCGATCTTCCAACGATCTGCTTCGACGACCGCAACCAAAAGAGCCACAACAAGACGCTTAAGCGAGTCCAGTCATTGCTTAACGCGACCAGCGACCAAGTCGTGCCTGTTCCAGGCGTCGAGCGATGCGCGATCGTCCACCTCGGCGCGCGCCTTTGTATGGACGTGGGAGAGTCGTTGAAGCTTGCGCCACACGTCTTCTCGGCTATCCAAGCGAGCGATTCGTTGCGTTCTGTGATGATCGACTTCAAGAACATGGCACGCACGAAGCCGCGTGACCTCGGCAAGGCTGCGTACGGCGAGGCTGAGCGCAAACGTCTTGTTTGGTGGATGACATACGGACTGTTTGCGCGCCGCGATCCACTCGAAACGATTGACATCATGGCTGGTGCGATGCGCGTGGAAGACGTCGAGTCGATGGCCGAGCTCTGGAATTCGCCCATCCCGTTAGTGCTTCTGTTCGGCGACGAGGCTCAAGACGCAACAAGAGCTCTTGAACCGGCTATCGTCAGGTCGCCTGTGCAACTGGTGATGCGGTGTGTGAGGTCAGCCGAGGCCTTGCTCGCGCTGCTTCGACTGGTAGGCCACGACGTCAAGTATTTGACGATCCGTGGACCGATGTTTGACAGTTTACCGTCGCTAATTTCGTTTTACGAGCACCTCTTTACGGCCTGCCCGCACCTGGAAGAGCTAGACATCCTCGAGCCGACTGAACTCAAGCCGCTAGTGGAGCAGCTACGCACGAGCCGGTACCCTCGACTGCGAGGACTGTTGCTGCTCGGTGCCCAGATCTCTCGCGACGAAGACCTGATCGGACTAATCGATGAACTGGCGATACCTCAGTCTGCACTGGCGAAGCAGTTTCGAAAGCTATATCTTTCGACACATGCGTGTTTCGAGCGGGGCACACTCAACGCCATTGTCGCCATGCTCCGGACCAACACGCGTCTTCGTGAAGTCACGCTTCGCTTGAAAGTGACCCACGAGGTCGTTGATGAGTACCAAGCGCTGTTCAAGTCTTTGAACCTCTCGCGAGCTGTGGAGCCGTGTCCCGTGCCGAGCGCGCTCGCGTTCCTGAGCGCTGTCCGCGCCACCTCTTCTTCTGGACCGCCCGGAGCGCTAGCGCAGTTCGACAGCGATATCGCGAGGCGCGTGTTGGCGTTCGCAGCGACTCCACACACACGCGCGGTAGAAGTGCACCTAAGCCGCCCCTTTGGATCCTGAGCCGCTGCCACACGTCGCAGACCAAACGGAACGTAACATAACACAGTTCGAAATTCGCTGTCCGAGACCATCACTCGTTGGTGTGGAGCTGTCGGGTCAATCGAAGGTATCTCCTGATTCCGGACACTCGGTGGAAGCGGGCTCTTCGCGCACTCTCGTCTGTCAGCTCCATTTCCCCTGCAGCCCCCACGGCGCCATGGCGAGCACCGGCTCCTCGGATCCGGCGACCGACGCGCGCGAGGCGCTGTACGCCGCACTTCTTGACTGGCGGTATTCGCTCGTGCACGCTTCGACGCTTCCGTCCTGCTTTGCGATGGGGCCGCCGCAACGCCAAGCGCTCATGACGTCCAAGGACCCGAACGACGTCTTCTGGCTCGAGTGCGAGGGCATCGAGTCAGCTACGTACGTCGAGCCCGTGGAATTACTAGCGCTGGCTGCGCGCGTCGACTATCCGCTGTGGAAGCGGTACGTGCGCGAGGTCTTCGATGGTGCCTCGGACTGGGTGGACTGGTTCGAGAGCCGAACGTCGCTGCGAGTCGGTGTGCACGTCGTCGTGAGTGATCGCGAGTATCGCGACGTGTCGGGGTACTCCAGGATGATCGTAGACTCGCTGACTGGGCCGCGCTCTGCCCGCTACAAAAAGGTGCGCGAGCTCATGGAACGCGTGATGGGGCGGCCACTGGAGACGTTGCCCCCAATCCCGGTTTGGCTCGATTGCACCATTACTCACGACCACCGCGGCAACCGGGAAGACGACACCTTCGTTGATATTATCGTGGCCGCGGATACGGACGGAAATGACAGCGATGACGAAGAAGACTACGATAGTGATGACGACGGGGAGGATAGCGACGACGAGGAGGAGGAGGACAGTGATTCCCCCATCGATCTCGATCGACTGCCGCTGCTCATTGGCCAGATCCGTAAGGTACTCGCGCGTCCATCGCGGGCGAAACGAGCGGGTGCGATGCGGGTCACTCAAATTACCCTGCGTCCCAGCAAGACTGCTGCCGAACCGCGCTTCATCACTGTCGACACTCGAGCGATTGTTCACCTGCGTGCCATTCGAGCGCTTGGGGTGCGTGTGACCGACCTACCGACGATGTGCTTTGACGACTCCGACGATAATTACCACGAGGAGGCCCTCACGAACGTTGAGTCGTTGCTTGACGTGACCAACGACGAGGCCGCGACTATCCCGGGCGTCGAGCGGTGTGCGATCGTCCATCTCGGCGCGCGCTTGTGTACGAACCTGGTGAAGTCGCTGGAGCTCGCACCACGCGTTTTCATGGCTATCAACGCGAGTCATTCGCTGCGTTCTGTGATGATCGACTTCAAGAACATGGTGCCCAAACAAGCGGGTGAAGACGGTAAGGCTGCGTACGGTGATGTCGAGCGTAAACGTCTCGTATGGTGGATGACCTACGGACTATTTGCACGCCGCCGACCGCTCGAAACAATCGATATCACGGCCGGCGCGATGCGTGTCCAGGACGTCGAGTGGATGGCCGAGTTTTGGAACGCGCAGGACCCAATTGCATTGTTGTCGCCAGAGGAACCCCGAGAGGCTGCGGCGGCTCAAGACCCCGTTACGTTTTACTCTCCGATCCACCTCAAGGTGCGATGTGCGAGGTCACCGGAGGCATTACTTGCGTTGCTCCGTCTGGTGGGCCATGACGTCAAGTTCCTAGCGATCCGCGATACTCGATTCAAGAACCCACCGTCTCCTGCTTCGTTTTGCGAGCAAGTCCTCGTGGCCTGCCCGTTCTTGGAGGAGTTGGAGATGCCTGAGCTGACTGATATCAAGCCGCTTGTGGAGCAGCTTCAAACAGGTCGATACCCTCGACTCCGAGGACTGGCGCTTTCTGTTGTCAGACCCTCTCCTGACTGCGATCTGCTACAGCTCTTCGATGCACTATCAGCACCTCACCATGCACTCGCTAAACAACTCCGCAAGCTCCAGCTAACGACCTCGACAGGCGTCCAGCACGGCACGCTCGACGCGGCGCTCGCGATGCTCCGGGCCAACGCACGCCTCTGTGAAGTCATGTTTCAGCTCAAAGCCGCCGGTTCACTCGACGACGCCGACAGGTATCAAGACCTTCTCACACCACTGGACCGATCGCCCGTCGTGGAGCCGCTCCCGGTGCCAAGTACGCTCGCCCTGCTGAGCGCTATTCACACCACCTCCCCGTGTGGGCCGCTCAAAGCATTCGCGCGGCTCGATAGCGACGTCGTGAGACGCGTGTTGGCGTTCGCGGCTCTTCCACGGACGCGCTCCGTCGATGCGACCGTACGTGACGACCCCAACGCCGATATGGAGATCTCGTAGGCAGCACTCAACCGAAAAGGATGATGAGATCTCCCTCACACGTCGCAGAGAGGCCATGAGTTAAGCAGGCAAACACGTAACCTAGCAACCGAATTCTTGGCCTCGCCATGCGCGCTCCGTGTCGGGTTGTATATGTCCGTGTTAGACAACAGCCAAGGCGTTTCCAGGTTCTGCAAGCATGTTATGGACTCGTTACAGTAACGGTGGGGCGGGACGCTGGCTATGAGGAGATATGACATAAAGGCATCGGGTTGCTGCTGCTCGTGGACACCTCACAAGTGAATGATGCCAGCGAAAATTTGTCAAACCCACATATGAAATGCCGAAGTATTAGCTTGGCTTCGGATACAGTTCGTCTTGCAGGTCTATTGATTTTGCAAGTAAATCAAGTCTGAAATCATATTTGTCAATAAACCGTATCTAAAATCTTGTACACTGTATGTATTATAACAGTACAATCGATTTTCGCATTGCCCCTAATCGTCTAAGCATCGCAATCTGGTCATGTGATTCACGTGTGAACGCAGCGTATCACAAGTGTGATATGCACCCACCCATCTGCCAATGACTCATTGGCCACTAAGCGCTTGCCAAGTCTTGGCAAGCGCCAGCAGCCGTCACACCATTCGTCCTTCGGGCGCCACAACCCCCCTTCCCACTCCACCCTTTCCAGGCTTCATGACAGACGACAACCCGGCGAACCCGACAATCAACGCGCGCAAGGCGCTGCACACCGCGCTCCTGCACTGGCGCGAGCCGCTCAGTGCCGTGGCAATGCTTCGCTCCGACTCCGAGAGTGCGCCGTCGCAGCGTCAAACGATCGAGCGCTCGAGCAACCCGGACGAGATCTTCTGGCTCGAGTGCCAAGACATCCAGACGACTGATCACGTCGAAGCTGTCGAGCTGCTGGCCCTGCTCGCATGTGTCGACTATCCGCTGTGGAAGCAGTTGATGCGTGAGGTCTTCACCGACGTCTCCGAGTGGGTGGATGTGTTCGAGAGCCGCTCGTCGCTGCGAGTTGGTGTGCACATTGTCGTCTGTGATGATGACTATGACGTGCCTCAGTTGACAAGAACTATCGTAGACGCGATTGCCGGACCTCGTTCGGGCGAGTACAAAGCGGCGTGTGAGCTCATGGAAAGCGTACTTGGGAGACCACTGCGCACTCTACTTCCTGTGGTCGTATGGCTCGATTGCACCGTTTCCGACTCCCGTGGGGACCAGGTGGATGATGTCTTTTTCGATATCATCGATAGCACTGCCAGCAACGTGACTGAAGACGAGGGTGCGATGCATGGCAGCGATGACGAGGACATCCACTACGACAGTGAAGGGAACTATGTGGGCGACGGCTATGACAGTGACGACGCTGAAGAGAGCTTTTCCCCCATCCACCTAGACAAATTGCCACGGTTTGTCGCCAAAATTTACGAGGCGCTCGTTCGTCAGCCTCTGATGGAGCAAGCGAGTCCCCATGCGCGTCACGCAATTCACACTACGCCCCAGCAACGATTTCTCTGAACCATTTTTCGTCACCGTCGATCCACGAGTGCTCAACACACTCGGCTCGATTCGAGCGCTCAGTATCCGCGTCACCGACT
Organism: Pythium rhizo-oryzae; assembly: GCA_027475725.1. Taxonomy (NCBI): domain Eukaryota; phylum Oomycota; class Peronosporomycetes; order Pythiales; family Pythiaceae; genus Pythium; species Pythium rhizo-oryzae. The sequence goes on along the minus strand of JAMFLL010000218.1, from coordinate 39,240 downwards.
TACCAACGATGTGTTTCGACGATCCCAACAGCAAGCAACAGCCGAAAGCGCTTTCTTGTGCTCGTTCCTTGCTTGGCGTATCTAAAGATCTACCTGCGACTGGCCCGGGCGTGGAGCGATGCGCCATCGTCCATCTCGGTGCGCGTGTTTGTTCAGACCTGGCCAAGTCATTGGAGCTGGCGCCACTCATCTTTTCAGCGGTTCAGGCGAGTGATTCGCTACGATGCGTGATGATCGATTTCAAGAATATGGCGCCAAAGAAACTGTACGACAAAGGCAAGGCAGCATACGGTGAGGTAGACCGAAAACGACTGGTTCGGTGGATGACATACGCACTCTTTGCGCGCCATCAGCCGCTCGAGAGGGCCGACATCACTGCCGGGGCGATGCGTGCACAGGACGCCGAGTGGCTGAACTCTGGAATGCATCGGACCCGCTGGCACTGTTGCTCCACAATGAATCTCAAGATGCAGCTCCAACTGGAGCTGGCCCCATTACCTTCAAGTCGCCGGAGCATCTACTGTTGCGATGTGCGAGATCACCAGAGGCGCTGCTCGAGTTGCTCCGTCTCGTGGGTCGTGATGTAAAATACCTCACGATTCTCGCCACGCAATTTGACAGCCCACCGTCGCCGGCTTCCTTTTGTCAACAAGTTCTCACTGCCTGTCCACACCTTGAAGAGCTGGAGCTACCAGAGTTGGCTGATCTCACGTTGATTGTGGAGCAAGTCCGGACGGGTAAATACCCTCGACTGCGAGGGTTGGTGTTGACTGACGTCAGATTGTCTGATGATAGCGATCTGTTGCGACTTATCTCTGGACTTGCGAACCCTCGCGATGTCGTTTCAAAGCAACTCCGAAGAGTCAAGCTTTCCGTCAGCTCGGGTCTTCAGAAGACGACACTGGACGCCGCGCTCGCGATGCTTCGCACCAACAAGCACCTCCGCGAGGTCCAGTTTCACGCCAAAACGGCAGGCGAAGCGGTCGATGAGTATCAAGCGTTATTCACGGCGTTGGACATAACTCCAGTGGTGGAGCCGCTCCCGGTCGCGTCCGTGCTGGCGTTTCTGAGTGCTGTCCGCTGCCTGTCTCCGACCGGGCCGCTTGTCGCGATAGTCTCATTTTGGCGCGCGTACTGGCGTTCGCGGCCACGCCACGCACACGCTCGGTCGATGCGTGGCTATCAGCCGCGTAGTAGCCCCGTTTGTTTCCGAACGCCAGCGTGGGGGGTTTCAGGAACCAGTATAAAAGACGCGGCTGCCGCTGGCGGCACCAACAAGCGAGCTGAGATGAACGAGTAACCCACTTTTGACAATGATATCTCTCCCACACGTCACATACCGTACCCTAACGTAACCTGGTTACTGATCTTGTCGCCTAACCACCACTCCGAGGTTGTCAATCGCGTCGAAGTGGACCTCCCTTTAGGAGACCCTGGCTGGACGGGACCTCTTCCCGCCACTTTGCATCCAGAGAGCCGCGCGATGGCGGACGACGTCCGCGCGTCGCTGCGCGTGGCGCTGCGCGGCTGGCGAGAGAAGCTCGTGGACGTGGCAGCGCTGCCCACCAAGAGCGACATGGACGCGCCCGAGCGGGCTGCGCTCGAGCGCTCCGTGGATCCGGAGCAGCTCTTCTGGATCCAATGCCAGGAAATGGACTCGACGGCGGCCATGGAGGCCGTGGAGATATTTGGGCTGCTCGTGCGCGTCGACTATCCGATCTGGAGGGAGTTCGCAGCGGCGCTCTGGCCGTATGACAACGATTGGACCGACTTCTTCGAGACGCGGTCGTCGCTGCGGATCGGCTTCCACATCGTCGTCGCCGACGAGGACGACATCGAGGTCACGTGCGAGCGCATGGTGGATGCGATGCGCGGACCGAGGAGCGATGCGTATCGGCTGACGTACGCACTGCTGGAGCGCACGCTCGGCGAGCCGCTCGCGTCGCTGCCGGTGATTCCATTCTGGATCAACTGCTATATCTTCGACGATGGTCACGACCGGGTGGCCGAGCAAAGATCCCTCCGGACTGTCGACAGCGAAGACGAGGACGGAGAGGACGAGCGAGAAGAAGGAGAAGACCAACACGAGGGCGGTCCGGTAACGACGCTGTTGTCGTCGATACGCACGTTGCTCGCGCGGCAGCCGGAGGAGGGCGAGACCGTCATGCGCGTTACGCGGCTCTCGATCGAGCCGACCTTTCTGTCGATTAGTGAGACCACGCTTAGGGTGCTTTCTACGTTCAGAGCGCTCGGTATCCAGGTGGTGGCCTTGCCATCTCTTCGACTCAATGTCACCGGTCGCAAGCGTCAACACTTGCTTCGTTCGTTCAGATCCCTACTGAACGCCGCTTCCGTTGTGCACGTCGACGCGATGCCGACTTTCCATTCGCACGGCGTCGAGAACTTCAGCATTCGAAGCCTCGGTGCTCAACTGGGTTCTTCTCCAGCAAGAGCGCAGCGGCTCGTGCCCTGCGTCCTCTCCGCCGTTCAAGCCAGCGGCTCGTTGCGTCATATCTCTGTCGACTTCAAGCACGAGAGAGACCACCACAAATTCCCTCGGCAACGCATGGTGTGGTGGATATCATACGGGCTCTTCTGCCGTTCCCCGCTCGAGACAGTCGATATCAAGATGGACGAGTTGCGCGTCCAAGACATCGAGTGGATGGCCCAAATATGGAACGCGCCGAGCCCGCTCGAGATGCTCTTCCCCGAAGAAGCTGGCAGCGGCGAGGTTATCACGGCCTCTCGCGCCTATCTTCGCGATCCAACCCGTGGCAAAGCAGTCTCCACGTCGTCAATGTGGAATGAACCCTCGACAATTGCACTCGAGGCAGTTGGGTTGAGTCGAGGCGGGTTTCGCCCCGTGCTTCTCCCTGGATGGGGAAAAGCCTGGGTAAAAGAAGACGAAAGCACGCTTGCTCCGTCGGGGAGTCTGAAGAGACCGACGTTCCAGTCTCCAAGCCACGTCCTCATCCGAAATGCGACTTCATACGATGTGGTGCTGGCATTCATTCGGCTCGTAGGGCGCAACCTGAAACACCTTACGTTCACTAACCCCAACTTCTCGGACTCTCCGCTGAAGCGATTTTTCGGAGCGCACATCCTCAGAGCCTGCCCGCAACTAGAAGAACTGGAGATTCCGGGTCTGTATGGTCTGCAGCCGGTCGTAGACGCGATCCGCTCCGGTGCGTGTGCAAAACTTCAGACTCTGAATCTGCATTCCGTCGAGATTCGTGATGACGATGAAGACGTGCGTTTCTTCGAGGCGCTGGCGAACCGACGCGATCCCGTCGTGAAGCAGCTACGGAAGATTCGCTTTTCGGCTGTTCATAAGTCGCATCGCCTTCAAGTGGACGCCGCGCTCACCATGCTTCGCTCGAACAGACAGCTTCGCGAAGTGCGTCTCTTCTTCAAGGGCGACCGCGCACTGGCCGACGAGTTTTCGCCACTTTTCCGCCCGTTGCAAAAGTCGCTTGCGATTGAACCTCTTCCCTTGCGCTCTGTTCTCGCGTTCTTGAGCACTGTGCGCGCTGGCGTCTCGCGGGACGCTGGAAGCCACGACCAGGACCAAGGATACGAGGTGCTGAAGCAGTTTGACAGCCGCATTCTAAGCCTCGTCATCGCGTTTGCTGCCGAGCCACACAACCGATGGCCCAGCGTGACAATCAATTTTGATTAAGACTAGCAGATGCGTATGTGCAACAAGGTGGCGATTAATGAAGCTGCGTCGAGTACCGCCACACACTGTCGAGAACTAAACAACGTTTGTGCGGTCGAACCTCTCGAGTCAAATCAAAACGAAGGCTGGGCTGTCTCTCTCCTACGTTTTCGTATCGTTGCTGGCGTCCATCTTGTGCCGCATGGGTCTGCAGTTGCTACCATCTCCATCAAGATCGGAGACGCAGTTCGAGAAACTTGAGGGAACCTCCAGACCCGAATATGAGTTCTCTACTAAGTACGCACGCGGAAAGAAACCGAAGATGCAAGGGCACAGGACGTGCAGCTTCTTGCCGGTGATGGAAGTCTCACGCTTTCCAAGACGTTAGCATCGGTTCGCGCAGCGCTCGAGCGGCAGCGGAATGAAGGTGAGATAGCTATGCGGGTCACGCGGCTCTCGATAGAACCGCGCTCCCAATCGGTTGGTGAGGCTGCGCTGGACGTGCTTGCTTCAATTCGGGCGCTGGGTATCCACGTCGAGGCCTTACCATGTCCTCGGCTCGATGCCATCGGCCACGTGCTTCAAGATGGGCGCCTTTCGCTGCGGTCCCTACTGAACGCCACTTCAGCTGTGTGCGCTAAGGCTACTCACCATGAGCACGAAAAGGGCGTGGAACGCTTCACATATCGAAGTTTGGGTTCACAATTGGCATCATCTCCGGCGACAGCGCAGCAACTCGTGCCGTGCGTCCTCTCTGCTATCCAAACCAGCGACTCGTTACGTCGTCTCTCAGTCGACTTCAAGGACGAGACTCTGCAGAGCGAGTTCCCACGACAGCGCATGCTGTGGTGGATGACGTACGCGCTCTATTGTCGATCTCCACTGGATACAGTCGAATTTGATGTCTACGAACTGAAACTGCGAGACATTGAGTGGATGGTGCAAATCTGAAACGCGCCAAACCCGCTCGCGATGCTCTTCCCCAGCGAAACTGGTGAAGGTGGGATTCTCGTAGCCTCTCGTATCTATCCACCTGACCCCACGACTGGTGAGATCGTGTCCGCTTCGTCGACGACGCTGAAGCCCGCACCGGTTGCGCTCAAAGTGAATGGGAGCTGTCATGACGGGTTTTGGCCCGTGCTTTTGCCCGGATGGGGAAAGGCTTGGGTAAAGGAAGAGGAAGGCACATTCGTCCCGCCGGACAACGTGAAAAGATCGAAGCTCCAGTCCCCAACCCACGTAATCATCTCAAACGCCAGGTCGTACGACGTGGCGCTCGCGCTTGTTCGGCTCGTTGGGCGCGACCTGAAGACCCTAGCCGTTCACGGGGCTCACCATTACGTCAGCTCACCTCTCAAGCTTTTTTTCGCGGAGCACATTCTCGACGCCTGCCCTCACGAAGAGGAACTGGACGTGGGCTGCTTGCACTGTCTGCAACCGATTACCAATGCCATTCGCACCGGTGCTTGCAAGAAGCTCCAAGGTCTCAGTCTTCGTTCTGTGCAGGTTCAAGAGGACGGAGAAATCGTGCGATTTTTGAGGCGCTGGCGGACCGACGCGACACCGTCGCAAAGCAACTGCGGAAGCTTGAAGTGTCTCTTGCTGTGATAGCGCAGCGAATTCAACCGGACTCCGCACTCAAGATGCTGCGTATGAACAACCGACTTCGCGATGTCACGCTCCTTTTTCGAGTGTGATCACACGCTGGTCGATGAGTTTTCACCGCCCTCCGCCCTTTGGGCAAGTCGCGCACAATTGAGCCACTCCCATTGCGATCCGCTCTTGCGTTCTTGAGCACCGTCCGCGCGGGCGTCTCCCGAGACAGTGTTGACCACGACCAGGACCGACGTTATGCGGCGCTGAAGCAGTTTGACAGCCACATTCTGAGCCTCGTCGGCTAGATGGGCGATTCGCATCCATTCTCCGTCGTGCACTTGTCATCACTCAAGGATGCGTTCGGTTGAATGACAAGGCCAATTCGCAGCCTGAAGAACGCGCAAGATCCTGTACCGCGTTACGAGTATGAATTCTAACCCTTCCCGACGCTCACTTGAGTCGTCTCACTTTTGCCCACCTCTCTTCCATGCTCCGATATCCTCGCTCGTGTTCCATTCGTCAACTTCGGGGAAGCCAAGATGCCAAACTCAGTTCGTGCCACCTGAGGAACTCCGACCTACCGATCTGAGTTCCCGATTGAAGTTTCAAGGGAAATTTCTCGTTGGAGCCATGAAAACACACAAACTGATCCCTGTTTGGGGCCGGCCGCTCCCCTCATTCAGTATCGCCGCTGATCGCGGCGGGGCGCTAAGCCGCGCCCGCTTCGCTGCGCTCCGCTAGAGCGCTCCCTAATCGCCGACGTCCGCTTCGCTCCGGTGGCTCCTGAATAGATACAACCTCCTTGTTGGCATATGTACTCCGCGCTACGCGCCGCGCCCCCGACCTCCGCTTCGCTGCGGTGGGGCTCCGCTCTCTAAGCGCTCAGTGTGTTGCAAGATAAGAGGAGGGGCAGCCCCAAAGAGCGATTCGTTCCTCAAAGATGCTCCATTTACGTGAGTGATGGTCACCCAGAATCTTTCTTCAAATCGCTTGCGGCAGGATCGCAAGCGATCCCAGCGTCGGAGCCGCCAAGATGACCACGGCGGACGCCTCCGCGCGCGAGGCGCTGCTCACGGCCATGCGGCAGCACCGTGATGAGCTGTACACGGCGGTGTGTCTTCCGACCAGGGGCGACATGGCGCCGCCGGTGCTGGACAAGTTCGAGCGCGCGAGCGATCCCGACGAGATCTTCTGGATCGAGAGCCACGGCATCGAGACGGTGGCGGACGTGGAGGCCGTGGAGCTGCTGATGCTGCTCGCGAGCGTCGACTTTGCGCTCTGGAGACAGTTCACGCGCGAGATCTGGTCCGGGCAATCCGAATGGTTCGATTTCTTCGACACGCGGACCGCCCTGCGGATGGGTGTGTGCGTGTATCTCTTCGACGAGGACCGCGAGGTGCTGCCGTTCAATGAGCTCGTCGTAGGCACGCTGACTTCCGAGCGAAGCGCGACGTACCAGCGCACGTACGGGCTCATGGAGCGCGTGCTCAATAGACCCCTGCGGTCTCTGCCGGTCGTTCCTGTGAAGCTCTACTTTATGGTCTCGGCCGACGGCCGCACCCCACGGAGGATCCGTCCGCTCCTCCTGGAGGATAGTGAAGACGAAGAGGAAGAGGCGCAGCATCCCCAAGACGTTACAAACGAGCGCAATGTCATCTCCAGTGATGCTCCGGTGGAAACGATCCCGTTCGAGAGCGACGATACTGACAGCGACCAGCACAACGCGCTCTTTTTGCTGCTGAGGGCGGTGTATAAGGTGCTGCGTCGCCAGCCAACCGACGGTGCGATCACAATGCGAGTCACGCACCTGGACCTCAAGTTTGGCAGCTTCCCAATGGACCACACCGTGGTTTCCATCATCGTAGCCATCCGCCAGCTCGGCATCCAAGTCGTCGGTATCCCTACGATATGCTTCGATGTGCAGGGCCGTGCGTTGCGTCATGGTCTTCGGTCGCTATGGTCGCTCCTGGACATCACCGAGCAACCTCAGCGCGACGGCATCCTCGGTGTACACTCGTTCAGGGTCCCGAATCTCGGTGCGCACTTGTCCTCCTTCCACGCGCGGGCACAAGACCTTGTGCCACGCGTGTTCTCCGCTGTCCAGGCCAGTCGCTCGTTGCGTCGGGTGTCGACCGACTTTGAGATTGGCTCCGACATGAGAGGATACGGCGGTACGGCGCGCCATCGCATGGTCTGGTGGGTGACGTACGCGCTGTTTTGTCGACCACCACTGGAGACCGTCGACATCGACGCGGCGGCGTTACGCATCCAGGACGTCGAGTGGATGGCGCAGATATGGCACGCAGTGAACCCCTTAGCGCTGTTGTTTCCCGAGGAGCGAGTGAGCATCGGCACTGCCGTGGCCTCTCGGGTATATCTCGAACGCCCCACGGCAGGTAAACCAGTGTCGCCGTCAAAGGTGTGGATAGAACCGTCGACACGTGCACTCGAGGTTCTTGGCAAGCCATGTGATGGGTTTCTGCCCGTGTTGCTTCCTGGGTGGGGAAAGGCGTGGGTGAAGTATGAAGAAGATACGATTGAGCCATCGCGTTCTCTTTGTCCGCCAGCATTTCATTCACCGACTCATCTCATCGTGCGACATTCCACGTCGTACGATACGACGTTGGCCCTTGTGCGGCTCATCGGTCGCGACGTGAAGCAACTCTCTATCCGCGACGACGACCTCTTGGCCTCACCACTGACACCGTTTTTCACGTCGGGGGTCCTAAGGGCCTGCCCGCGTTTGAGAGGATTACTGCTCTCGGGATCGACGGATCTCCAAGCGATCATCGATGCTGTCCAGACGGGGCAGTGCACGGAGCTTGAACGATTCCTTGTGAGCTCACGGCACATCTTCGATGACGGTGCCGAGGTACGCTTGTTCATGGCGCTCTCGAATCCGCGAGACGCTCTGTCCAAGCAGCTGCGCTGCTTTGATGTGCGTGGCAGCATCGGCTCGAACCGAGCCGCACTGGAGGCTGCGCTTCGGATGCTTCGCACCAATCCCTACCTTCGCGAAGTGGGCCTGCTCTTCCAGTGCGATCGCGATCTTGTGGAGGAATTCCAGCCGCAGTTCAAGCTATTCCACCTCTCACCAGCAAGGGAGCCCCTGTCATCACGATGTCTGCTCGCGTTTCTCAGTGCCGTCCGCGCTGGTGTACGACGTACCACCGCCAGTGATACCCCTGAGCGTTGCTGGCAGGCGCTGGAGCAGTTTGATAGCCGCATTCTGAGCCTCGTGGTCGCCTTCAGCGCAACCCCGCGCACTCGAACGGTTCGATTTCGACTCTACAGCACACAATATTAGCGTATCGCCAAGGGTAAGACTCCGTCGGCGAGGTCCTGAAGAAGACACATATCGTCGATGTGACCTACTATGGCACAGCTGCCTGCTTCTTGCCCGTCAAGCTTATTGTTACGTACGCGCCTCAAACTTGCGCTTCGTTACGCCTCAATTTGCACTTTGCTGCGCCATGATGCTTGAATTCACCACACGGATCCACGACGTGCATCTGAGGTCCGCGACGTGCATCTGAGGTCCGCGTCTCCTCGTCTCTCTCGGGCGAGAGAACACCTGCCACCACGGTGTCTGCTAGCGTTTCTCTGCGCCGTCCGCTCTGGCATTCTATGCAATACCAAAAGCGACGCACCGGAGCAGTACAGGCAGTCGTTCGAGCTGGTTGATAGCCGCATCTTGAGTCTGGTAGTTGGCTTCGTGGTCTGCCCACGTATTCGAACAGTTTGTATCCGTCTCTCCAGTCAGCGGCACTTCTCCCATTGCGACCGTTAGCTCGTGGATGAGTTCCAGCCCCAATTCCAGCTCTTTCGTCTTGATCAGGCACGAGAATACCAATGTTCAGTCTCATGGGTTGGTCTTTTGCGAGTGTGTTCTCTCCATATCCGATTTTGATGGACGAGTTCCGGAGCGTGAGTTTATGCTCTCAAACATCAATCGAATTCACGATCTGGGTCCCAGACGATCCGTCGACCCGTTAGACTTCGTCCAGAGAGCATATCTGGCCGACGAGGTCTCACAGCCTCACTTCCGATTTGCACATGGCGGCCGTTGGAGCATCAGATTCGAGTGCACGGGCTGCGCTTCGCGTGCAGCTGCGGGAATGGTACCGACCGATACGATCCGCGGCATTCCTTCCGCCGTCGGCATGCATGCAGATACTCCAGAGTGAGGCGATGGTGAAGAGGACTTTTTGGTTTCCATGCTTCTTATCAGCTGCCGACATACAGCTCGTGGAGGCGCTGGAGCTGTTTGCCTTGCTCGCGCGCGTCGATTTCTCGATGTGGAAGGAAACTGTGCGTGATTTGTGGCCCCTGAGAACGGTATGGATCGACTTTTTTGAGACGCACACTCCGCTCCAGATCGGCCTGCACGTCTTTGTGCAAGATTTCCGTGAGGGTGTTGTCGCGTTTTGCGATTTTTTCGTCCACGCGTTAAAGGCGACCCGCAGCGAGAGCTTCGTGGCGACCACCGAGCTCATGGACCGCGTGCTTAGAACGTCGGTACGGTCACTCCCCGTCGTTCCCGTGTGGCTCGATTGGCGCACGGGCCATGACGTGGAACTCACCGAAGCTCTTGTGGATGAAACTGCAGCCGATCATGTTTCAGGTGTTGGCAGCGGTGAGAATCAAGTTGAACGTGAATTTCACGGAGACTCCGTGAATCAGATCGACGTTGGGAATGAAAATGGCGACCGACTCTCACATGAAGAGGACGCTGATCGTCCCGCGCTCACGTCAACTCTACCGCTGATCTCCAACGCGCTCGCGTTGCAGCTGCCACACGGACAGAGCGTCATGCGCGTTACGCGCTTTGGATTGGAGCCAAGGTCACTACGGGAGCCAGTGTCACTACGTCTTGACGCTACCGCGCTGTCAGCCCTTGAGGGCATCCGCGGCCTCGGTATCCACGTGACAGGGACGGTAGACCTTCTTCTTGTTGGCACGGTCCACACTCGCCAAGGTGTGATTCAACGGGCCCGCACTGATCCCCTTAGCGAGCTACGTTTGACATTGATCCAACAGGTGGAGCAACTCGAGATCGGCTTATATCACTTCATGTGGCTCTTGCGAAACCAGGATATCGGGGAGCTCGGACTCTCTGCTGCAATCTCTGCCATTCAAGCGAGCGGGTCATTGCGCTGTATCAAGGCCGATTTTTATGCCATCGCTGTCGCGAGCTCTCGAAGAAGCGTCGATCGGCAGCCGGCGCGACGCCTAGTAGTCCAGTGGATGGCGTACACGTTGTTTTGCCGCAAGCATCCGCTGGAGAAGATCGTTTGTGACGCTAAGGAACTGGCCGTCCAGGATGTCGAGTGGATGGCGGAGATGTGGAACGCGCCGAATCCGTTCGCGCTGCTGTTACCAGACGATGACGGAAGCAACGGAAGGATTCTGTCTGGTCGTCGTCCACCGACATTTCACTCACCCGCCTGCCTTGATATCCAACACGCCACGTGCCAGGAAGCAGCGCTTGCGATTGTCCGCCTCGTCGGCGACGGTGTCAAGTACCTTACGATCAAATATCCTGGTTTCTCTGAGCCGAGGCTGCCTGACTCGTTTTGCGAGCAAGTGCTGTCTGCCTGTCCGCGCCTCGAAGGAATCGAGATATGTGGCATGGCCTGTTTGGAGCCATTTCTGTGCGCCATTCGCGAGGGAAAGTGCCGTTCGCTACGTGGGCTGCGGTTCGATGGTCACCTTTCAACTGAGCAAGCAGAGCATCTGTTTGGAGTGCTCTCGACCCCAAGTGATACCGTAGCAAAGCAACTGCGGACAGTGCGGTTGACCATTGATAGAGAATCGACTGGATCTACGTTGGAGGCCGCGCTCAGGATGCTTCGATTAAACAAGCGTCTCCGCAACGTGGAGTTGTGGCTCCGTTGCTCGCGGACGTTAATCACAACCTATGCGCCGCTGTTCCGGCAACTCCGTGTTTCGCCTGCTGTGGAGCCGCTTCCAGTGCGGTGTACGTTGGCGTTTGTGAGCGCTGTGCGCGTCGGTACGCGCCGAACTACATCGGATGGGCGCTGGGACGCTTTGGAGCAGTTTGATTCGCTCGTGATGAGCCTGATTGTGGCATTTGCCGCCTCGGCGCGAACGCGTTCGACCTCAATCCATTTCGATTGGGATAACGCTCTTTGAGCTTCCAGGTTTCTCACAGCGGCACATGTTTTGCTTTTCTTTCACCACAAAAACAATCAAAGTGGCCATTCGTGAAGAAACGCCATCAAACCACTCTGGTCGCCGTGCTCAAGATCTTCGACTGAAAACGCGGCTTCGAGCAGGAAGCTACTCATGAATTGACTCGTTTCGCGTTTGCTGCCTCGAAACGAGTGGTGTAGACCATCACTATCATGGTACTCATGTCTAAGGCTACGCTGTTTCGGCCTCCAGCCGCTCTCACTACCCACGAAATGGCACGCTGTGAACCCGTTAGCGCTGCTGTTTCCCGAGGAGCGAGTGAGTTCCAGCCCGGCGGTCCCCCCCCCCCCCCCCCTGTACCTCAAGTTCCGTATTCCCGCAAACCGATCTCCGCGACCAACGTGTGGGAAGAACCGTCACCAGCAACGCTCCAGGTCATTGGCAAGCCGGTGCCTGCTAGCGTTTTCCAGTGCCGTCCGCTCTGGCGTTTCAAACAATGCTGCAAAGGACGCCCCGGAGCAGCGCTGGCAGGCGTTGGAGCAGTTTAATAGCCGCATTTTGAGCCTCGTAATTGCCTTCGCGGCCAGTCCACGCACTTGAACGGTTTCGGTCCAACTCTCCAGTCAGCAGCACTGATGTTCTTGCTGCCCACACTGGGTGGTCGAGAAGTCTTGTACTCGTAACCAGCAAGGTTCACTCTTGACAATTGAATCTTCAACTTTGTGAGCATGCACAACGATTCTCGTATCCAACCGTCAATCAAACAAGGAGCCTCAATCGATACCATTCAGTGTGTGCAGACAGATTCGACGTGGACGGAGTGGCCAGTTGGACAGAGCCGGGTCCCATACTCGCACCTGCGTCCCAGATAACATTTCTTCGCCTATGAAGTCACAAACTCGATTCGGAATCGTTCATGACAGCCGCTGGAACATCAGACCGGGAGGCGCACGCGGCGCTCCGCGTGAAGCTACGGGAATGGTACACCCCGATACGATCAGCGGCGTTGCTTCCACCGACAACTTCCATGGACGTGCTACTGAGTGAGGCGGTGGAGGAGATTTTTTGGGTTCCCTGCTACTTCTCGGCTACTACTTTGCTACTCGTGGAAGCGGTGGAGCTCTTTGCGTTGATCGCGCGTGTCGACTTTTCGATGTGGAAGGACATTGTGCTAGAACTGTGGCCACGCAGCACGATATGGATCGACTTTTTTGAGACGCACACACCGCTTGACGTCGGCCTTCGTGTCTTTGTCGAACACTTTCGTGAGAATGTTGTCAGCTTTTGCGAGTCTCTAGTCGGATTGTTGACGGTGACGCGAAGTGCGAACTACGTGGCGACCTGTGAGCTCATGGAGCGTGTGCTTGGCACATCGCTACGGTCTCTTTCCGTCGTTCCGGTGTGGCTCGATTGCCGCGTGGTGGAAGGTACTGATCGCACTGAAGGTCCCCTAGATGAAGTTGCCGAGCACCACGTCGACGAAGCTGGTGGAGTTGATGCTCAAGATGGACGTGAGCCAGAGGGAGATAGAGTCGACGTGGGCGTTGTTGATGGTCAAGTTGACGAAAACGCACAAGGTGAAGAAACGGATCGTCGCTCGCTCATGTCGGCTCTCCCGAGGATCTACGACGCGCTAGCATTGCAGCTGTCAGCCGGGCAGAGAGTGATGCGCGTCACACGCTTCGGATTTAAACCGAGTCGCGAAGCTCTTGACATGACCGTACCGATACTGAATTCCATGCGGAGCATTCGGGACCTCGGTATCCAGCTCACGGGGACGTTGAACCTTCGTCTTGTCGCCACGGATCCGAGCACCGCGACCAGCGAGGTACGTCTGGCATTGCTTCATGCAGTGGAGAAGCTCGAGATCTGCTGTCCCGCGGCACGACTCTCAACCGACGGGGGCATGGCGCAGCTGCTTGGTCCCGATGTGATCTCGGCCGTTCAAGCGAGTGCGTCGTTGCGCTCTATCACGGTCAAGAGCGACACGGTCGTGCCCGCCCAACGAAGCACCGACTCCGTGAGCGGGCGACGTCAAATCGTGCGTTGGATAGCGTATGCGTTGTTTTGCCGCCGCTGTCCGCTGGAAAAAGCGATCTTCCACGCTTCAGAGTTGCTTATTCAGGACGTCGAGTGGATGGAGGAGGTGTGGAACGCGCCGAATCCGGGCATTCTGCTGTTTCCGGATGAAAACTGTATGCGTCAGGAGCATACCACAGTGGTATCTCAGTCTGCTACTCGCTCATCGGGGTTTGAATCACCTGCGTGCCTCGATAACCGGCAAGCCACGTCCCAGGAAGCAGTGCTTGCACTGGTTCGCCTCGTTGGCCACGGAGTCAAGTACCTCTCGATCAGGGATGCCCGTTTCTCTGAGCCAAGGCTGCCGGATGCTTTTTGTGAGCAATTATTGTCGGCCTGCCCGCACATCAAAGCGTTGGATATGGGTGGCGTGACCCGTTTTGAACCATTTCTGAACGCCATTCGCGAGGGGCTGTGCGGTTCGCTACAGGGGCTACAGTTTCATGGCCCCTCTTCAATTGAACAAGCGGAGCAACTTTTGAAACTGCTCTCGTCCCCAAGCGATGCCGTGGCGAAGCAATTGCGCGTAGTACGACTGGTGATTGATGAACGAGCGCAAGAAGCCACCTTAGTCGCCACGCTGAGGATGCTCCAATTGAACAAACGACTCCGCAACGTGGACCTGTGGTTCCATGGCTCGCGTGCGTTGGCCACACCGTTCGCACCGCTGTTCCAGCAGGTCCGCCTCTCGTCTGTGATCGAGCCGCTTCCAATACGGTGTGCGTTGGCGTTTGTGGGCGCTGTGCGCGTCCGTGGGTGCCGAACTATGTCGGATGGGCGCAGGGACGCGTTGGAACAGTTTGATTCGCACATACTCAGTATCATTGTGGCGTTTGCCGCCTCGTCGCGGACCCGCTCGGCCTCAGTTTACCTTGTGGTTTAGACCTCAGGATCCTCACCAAAGACGAGAGCAATGGCGTTCGTTCCAGCATACCTTACATTACTTGTCCGTTGCCGATCTGTACCCATGTTACTGATCCCCTCATTTCTGAGTTGGTCTCAGTTCCTCAATGAGTGATGGTCTTGCTGACCAGTCCGACCAAATGGACCACAACCCAAAGTTTTTGGTCCAATTGGTTGGACTGGTCAGCAAGAACGGAACTCTTCGAATGACCGCTCGGAACGACAGCAACGATGGTGTGCGCGCAGCGCTCCGTGCGGCCATGCTCGACTGGCGCGAGCCGCTGACGGCCATCGTCTCGCTGCCGAACAAGCTCTCGGTCGAGCCCTGGTACTTGGACGCGTGGGAGCGCTCCCCGGACGACTGCGAGCAGGTCTTTTGGCTGCCATGCCAAGATGCCACTAACACGCCCGACTTTCGGCGTCGCATGGAGGCCGCCGAGCTGTTTGCGGTGCTCGCGCGTGTGGATTATCCGCTGTGGCGAGAGCTAGTGAGTGCGTTTTGGCCGGAGAACGTGGCGTGGGCCGACTTTTTCGAGACGCGGACGGCGCTGCGCGTCGGCCTGGCTGTGGAGTTCTTTGTGGGCGTTCGTGGTGTTGATGAGCTGCGGTCGTATATGGCGTTTCAGCATGACCTCACCACGAGCGCGAACTACAAGAAGACGCGCCAACTTATGACAGTTGACGGCGCGGTCCTGCCATTCGTCCCTGTCAAAGTCGACCATTTCGGGCATCAGGAAGATTTCTCGGTGCTGGTGAACAACATCAAGTCCGTGATCGGGAGCCGTGGACCAGACAAAGTCGACTGGGCGCTACGGTTCACGCAAGTCCGGATCGATCCGTCAGCCCAGATCGCAAACCGGGAGGCGCTCGACTGCATCCAGTCCTTGCAAGCAGAAGGGATCCAAGTCACGGACCTGCCGGTCGTCAACTTTGAGCTCCGTGGAAGCGACATCGCCGACTCGGCCAAGACGCTCGCCTCGTTACTGGACGCCGACCCGTGCACTGGTACTTCTCCACGTATCGCGGCTGGCGCGATTGAGAAAATGGTGGTGGACCGTGAATTACCTGCGGAGCTTGTGCCCGGTGTGCTCTCTGCCGCGTACGAAAGTCGATCGTTGCGAATTCTTGAACTCGATTTGGAAAAACTCCTGGACGATGGTGAAGAAAGCGAGGAAGACGCCGCTGAAGACACCGAACGGAAGCAATTCGCGTGGTGGATGGCGTTGGTGCTCTTCCGCAGGCAGACACAACTTTCGACGGTGGAAATTGAAGGCAGGAGCCTCTTCGTGAAAGACATCGAGTGGATGGAGCAGGTGCTGAAGGCCTTAAACCCGCTGAGTGTACTGTTCCCAGAAGTGAACGATTCCGACGAGCCCCGTGTGGCGCAGACTCGTCGGGCAGTCTTGTACGATCCGCGCGACAGGAAGAATGCCATCAGGCAACAGAGCTGGATGTCGGAGACGCCTATGACGCTGGACGTGCTTGGTGACAGCCGCGACGGATTCATCACCGTACTGTTACCTGGATGGGGAAGAGCGTGGATTCGTGAAGAGAAGGCGACGATCATGCCCAAGACGACACGTGCTGGCGACTCGACGTTTAATTCGCCTCGGCACGTGATCATTCGCGAAATGGGCGAAGCGAACATGGAGGCCGTCCTTCGTTTGCTTCGCATCGTCGGCCACTATATTAAGCGACTAGAGATCGACGATTGCGATGGCGTTGACGATCTTCTAGACTCGTTCTGTTCGGAGGTACTCGCGTGTTGTCCAAATCTGGAAGAACTCGAGCTGAGTCGCTTGGAACTAACTAGTTTTCAGTGTCTCCACGACGCTTTTCGAGATGGTCACTGCACACGACTCCAGAAGCTCACTCTTTCGGAGATCAAGCTGCTCGACCGTGATGCCGTAGATAATCTTCTGACGCGAATTGCCACGCCACGGGACAGGATAGCGGTTCAGCTGCGAAAGTTGCGCCTCGCACCGAACCAAAGCGTTGAATCGGTGACACTTGAGGCGCTCAACGGCATGCTGTTGGTGAACACGCGTCTGCGAGACGTGGAGGTTGTATTTCGAGTCGACGCCGCCTTGCAGGCCGAAAATGATGTACGGTTCAAGCTCATGCGACGATCGA
The DNA here is from genome assembly GCA_027475725.1 of Pythium rhizo-oryzae. Lineage (NCBI taxonomy): Eukaryota > Oomycota > Peronosporomycetes > Pythiales > Pythiaceae > Pythium > Pythium rhizo-oryzae. The sequence continues at coordinate 22,715 of JAMFLL010000218.1, read as the reverse complement.
GTGCGTCAGAACCGCTCTCGCCTCAGTGCATCTGCGCATTTCTCAGTGCGACTGCCGCCTCCCGCGACACATCTGGCCGTGAGGCACACACCGCGTTGAAACAGTTTGACAGTGGTGTCTTGAGCCTTGTTCTAGCCTTCGCAGCGACACCTCGTATCCGATCGGTCGATGTGTCGCTTCATTCCACAGACCTTTAACGACTCCCAGCCAACATACCCCCGAATTCAGCGTTATCGGTTGTCACTTTCAGTTGGCGTGGTTCCAGTTACCAGTTCCGTGCACTGCAGCCCGCCTCATGTAGTGTTCAGCCAGCACCCTGGGGACAGGCGTCAGGTGTACCACATCTCCGACATCCACACACGCATCACGTTGGTGTCTGTAGCTTCATCGTGTCCAACGAAGAAGTCTCAATGGCATTTCCGGACCAAAACGTGCGTGCATCCTAGCTGATCGACTCATTTCTGGGTTGGTCTCATTTGCGAAGAGTGATGGTCTTGTCCGGATCAACCAAATCCTGGGTTCATCATCACTGCGAAGACTGATGATCCATCAGTCTTCGCTTTCCTTTTGCCCGATGGGATCGAGCCGCGCCGACGCACGCGCGGCACTCCGCGCGGCGATGCTCGACTGGCGCGAGCCACTGACGGCCATCGTCTCCCTGCCCGACAAGCAGTCGGTCGAACCCTGGTACATTGACGCCTGGGAGCGCTCCCCGGGCGACAGCGAGCAGGTCTTTTGGCTTCCATGTGGAATGCCCGACAATCGACGGCGCATTGAGGCAACCGAGCTATTTGTGCTACTTGCGCGCGTGGACTTTGCGCTGTGGCGAGAGCTGGTGAGTGAGTTTTGGCCAGCGGACGCGACTTGGGCCGACTTTCTCGAGACGCGGACGGCGCTGTGTGTCGACCTGGCGGTCGAGACGTTCGCAGGCGTCCGGCGGATTCGACAGCTCTGCGCGGACATCATGGAGCAAAATGAGCTCGTGACCAGCACACGCTACAAGCAAACTCGTCAGCTCTTATCACGTATAGCTCTCCACTAGGCACTGCCGTTTGTGCCGCTTCGTATAGTACTCGTCCTTGCGCGGGACGGAAGCCTTTCGGGGCTGCTGTGGGAACTCTCTAGCGTGCTTTCGAGCTTTGACAACGAGCAAGGACTTCGCATCACCCAGCTCAAGATAGAGGCGTCAGGCCACGATGTGAACGAGACGGCCATGGATTGTATTGAGTCAATACGAGCGGCCGGAATTCAGGTCACGGATCTGCCGTCGGTCGACGTCACCTCGTGGCATAGCAGCGACACCAACTGTTTCAAATCCCTCGCCTCGATCCTCAACGTCGACGAACCAGTGGGCACCAAGGTTGTGTCCACTGGCGGTGTGGAAAGAATCGTACTCAACCGCGTGACACCCGAAGAGCTGCTCTCGCGAACGTTCTCGTCGGTCCACAGCAGTCACTGCTTGCGTGCGATCGAGTTCGATCTCGACGACTTCGTGGGCCAAGAACAAGTCGAGGAGCGCAGGCGTTTGGTGTGGTGGATGGCGTTTGCGCTTTTCCGAAGGACGACGCCACTGGCCACGCTGGAGCTTCACGCTCACAGCCTGTTTGTGCGCGATATCGAATGGATGGGCCAGATGATGGCAGCGTCGAATCCGATGAGTTTGCTCTTTCCAGAAGAAAAAGCTACGACTGAGCCTCGCATGATCCATACCTCCCAAGTCTTGCTGCACGATCCCCACGATGAGGATTCTGCCGAGTGGCAAGAATACTGGAACTGGCGCTCACCCAAGAGCCTCGAGGTGCTCGGCGACAGTTCCGACGAGTTCATGGCCGTAATGCTCCCAGGCTGGGGCAAAGCCTGGGTTCGTGAACAAGACGCGACGATCGTCCCCACAATACGACCACATGGATCGACTTGGACAGCACCTGGCCATTTGATTCTCCGAGCTGTGAGGAATGAAACTATGGCTGCCGTGCTGCGACTACTCCACCCCATAGGCCATGGTCTCAAAAGGCTGTGTATCGACGCTTCTGACTGCCACGATATAGCAATGGATTGGTTCGTTGCACAAGTGCTCACTGAGTGCCGCAATCTCGAAGAACTTGAGTTGCAGGCAATGGATTTGATGAGCTTCCAGTTTCTCCGGGACGCGTTTCGAGCGAACCAGTGCCCAGCGCTGCAGAAACTGACCTTATGGAAGGTCTCTGTGGACGAGCTTGGGGCAGTGGACTCTCATCTTTTGTGGCTTGAATCTCCACGCGATCGAATGGCGATCCAGATACGGAAGTTCGGTTTCGCTCCGCGTGATCTCGTGAGCTCAGCTACCCTAGAGGCGACACTGCGTATGCTCTCCACGAATACGCGGCTACGAGATGTGTCTTTGCTGTTTCCAGTTCGTGCAGACTCATGCATCGCATATCTAGCGCGTTTCGAGCCTTTTCGACGTTCCACAGTGTCCGAAGCCACTCTCACCGCGTTGCATCTGCGCGTTTCTCAGCATCGCATCCACTGCAAACGAGAAATCTAAAGTTCGCGCGTCCAGACCACTGCAACAGTTCGACTGCTGGATCTTCACCCTCGTGCTTGGCTTCGCAGCTACTCCGCGGCACACGGTCTGTCACGCTCCAGACAGTACCCCAAGAGTAGTGTCACCGCCACCGCCACCTCAGTGACGGTGATTCAATTCAAAGCCACTCGACGCACGATACGATCATCTCCCCGCTACGAACTGCAAGGACGGAAACTCGCCCAAAAAGCCGTACCTGCTCTTCGTCGACCTTTCTCGTGTACTTCCGTGATCCTCGACGTCGCGAATCCCTTGAACTAGATGCGATTGCTTTCAGTTTTTCCCACAAGTCAAACCGAGTTTCCTGCACGTGGTCTGCCTACAAGACTCGTGAGGGTATTCCCTCGTTAACCCAAGATCTCCCGCAACAAAAGTAAACACGCAATGATCGTTTCGTATCTCTCATTTTTTGCCTCTCCGTTGGGAATCAAATCGAACACTCAAAACCGCGAGGAATATCTTCACCCATGGGGCGATTATCTTCCATTAGGTCCAAGGAAGAGAGTGGCTTGGCAGCAATTTACAGGATCGCAGCGATACAGGCAGCGACGATGACGCTCACGGCAGTCGTGAGCTGCGGGGCTCGGTTCGTGGGCGCTGGGGCAGGCGCGAGCTCTGGAGCGGCCGCCGATTCGTCGTCTGTCGGCTCGGCTTCGTTGTGGAAGCCCTGTGGCGCCGACATAACCGGACCGCGTGAGCGCACAGAAGGGCCCGATAACGGTACGTTGGTCACCTGTTGAACCGCAATGAACTGTTCGCGGACGCGCGCCTCAATAATCTTCGCCTCGGCCTCCGTCAGAGTCTCGTCACCATTCTGCTCTTCCGCCGCTGCAAGAGCAGCCTTGATCGCTGCCGCGATCTCCTCCTCCTGACTTCCATCAGCCACCGGTTCCTCGGTCCCGACAGGCTCATTTGTCTCCGACGGTGTGTCGTTTGTCGTTTCCTCCGCACCATTCGTGTTTGTCGCTACAGGGGAAGGCGTGTTCGTCGGTTCTTCGCCACTATTCACTTTCGGAGTCTCGCCCGGCGTCGTAGACGTTGGCTCGTCCGTTCCGTCCGACCTCGGTTTCTCCGTGGGTGTTGTGTCAGTCGATGGCCCGTCCCCACCGTTTGTCTCCTCTGTCTCTGTGGGACTTCGAGTCGTCGAACCCTCTTCTCCACCCGCATTTGTGGGGTTTATGGGCGGTGCAGTTGTCTGTTCCTCACCTCCAGTCGCCTCCGAGCTCCCCGCAGGAGACGAGCCTGTGGGCGCCTCCGTGGGAGTCGTATCTGTCGGCTCTTGGGGGCCGGGGGCCTCCGTCGTCGTCTCAGGCAGTGCTGCCGTTGGGGGTGTCACTGTCGATTCTTCCAAACTGGGAGTCTCGGTCACCGTTGCGGGCGGTGTCATGGTTGATGACTCCGCAGCGCTTTCCGTCACCGGCGTCTCTGGCTCCGTCGCTGGTTCCGTTGCTGCTGGTTCTGTTGTCGGCGGTTCCGTCATCGCTGGTTCCGTTGCTGCTGGTTCTGTTGTCGGCAGTTCCGTCATCGCTGGTTCGGTTGTTGCTGGTTCGGTTGTTGGCGGTTCCGTCGTCGCTGGTTCGGTTGTTGGCGGCTCCGTCGTCGCTGGCTCCGTTGTTGCTGGTTCCGTTGTTGCTGGTTCGGTTGTTGGCGGTTCCGTCGTCGCTGGCTCTGTCGTCGCTGGCTCCGTCGTCGCTGGCTCCGTCGTCGCTGGCTCCGTCGGTGCAGCCGTTTTGGGTGGAATATCAGTCGGCCGGTACTCTTTCGGAATCTCATCATCCTCGAGGATGCAGTACTCCTTGGTAATGAGGTAGAAAAACGGGAAGCGATCTTCCGTGACGGGGCCGTTGACTGACGCATCCTGCGAAGCGCAAACGAAAGTCTGTGGGTGAGCGAACGCGTCAACGCGCTATGCGCTAAGCCAAGCGAGCAACGTACGCGGGCAGCGTAGCGCTTGGCACACCTCACTTCCATGTCGTAATTCTCCCCAAGACGGGTCGTGTACGTGTCCTTTAGATCTTCCGAGATGGGCCCATTTGCGACTCGGGCGAGTGCGTCGTTGTAGTACATCTTGTGCTTGGCCAGGTATTCGGTAATGCTGACGGCGGCGTCCGAGTTTGTGTCGAGGAAGGAAAATGGCGGCACATATTCCGCCTCGTCGACAGTATCCTGCGCTGCCGCAGCGACCGCCAGGCTCGTGGTGGCGCTCTCTGGCGTATCAGTTGTGGCGATCGCAGCGGTATCGCCACCCGGCATCGCCATGTACGCAAGGACAGCTCCTGCCGCAAGTGCTAAAGCAGTCACGCTGATCACTGCCGCGCGCCTCTGCTTCCGACTGCGCTCTCTGCGCTTGGGCGGCGTGACGTCGCGGCGAAGGAACGCCGCCTCCTCATCCTGGTTCTGGCTGCCGTAGTCGACCTTCCGGCTGGTGGCCTTCATGGCGCTCGAGCGGGGCGGCGTTTTGGTTGGTGCCAAGCACCAAAACTCGAAACTGAGTAGTGAGAATCCCCATCCGCATCTTTCTCCAAGAAAGCAGACGGGAGGGAGGCTGCATCCAGGGTGCCAATAGCAGCGCGCCAGTAGTTATCGCCCTTTGTCACAAAGCGGCGCCTGTTCAGCGCGTCGCCATGGTCTCGGGATACTTCGGTCTCGCGATGGATAAAGTTGTGAAGTCAGAGACGCACGACGCGTCGCGATCTTTGCGTGCGCTTGGCGAAGCGTCGCCACCGACGCAAAGGGGCGGCGATCTGCGGTCCTCATCGCGCCGCTTCGCTGTCAGTTCTGAGCGGTTTTCCCAAACGCTTCCTCGCGACACCCCACGATTGCAGGGCACAGGGCGTGATCACAACCGAGTCAAGATGGCGCGTCCCAACCTTACACGCCCTTGTCTTCGGTTGGGCTAACACTGACTGATCCGCTCATGTCTGAGTGGGGCTCTCCATATGAGTTATGGTGAATCATCAAGCCTCACCAGTCGATACGCGTGTACATATTTGCGGTGACTACAACGGAGACGAGGACACGCACACTCGCATGCACGAGCTACCCCACACTGCATCGCGGTCGCTATCAAAGCATCCTTGAAACCCCACAGCATCTCCCCGACCGTCGCAAACTCCAAGTAACTGCACAGTGGCATACTTCTGGCCGTGTCACGCGCCACTGGTGTGCTTCGGCGTGTACGTGACGCACACGCAGCGCGTGCGCCGAGTGTCGGCGAAGGCGATGACCAAGCTCAGCAGCCGACTGTCAAATCTCTCAAACGTGGACAATGCCTTGCTCATAGCATCGACTTGATCACCCCGGGGAACACCAGTGTGTGCGGCGCTTAGGAAGGCGAGAACGTCCTGTGACGACAATGGTTCGATCGCTGACGACACGGAGAATTCCTGGAACTGGGATGCGTACTCGACGAGCAGTGCATCGGCGATGCCTCCGAAGTGGAAACTGATGTCGCGAAGATGAGTGTTCGTTCGGAGCACCGTGAGTGCCGCGTACAGCGTACCCCGATGCGTGTCCCCTGTTACTGCACGCTCGCGAGCACAGCGAGCACCTTGAACGCCTCCAGGTGGCTCTCGCTGAAGAGGTTCACGCACTCGATCGAGAAGACCGCGTCCGGGGCAGCATCCAGCGCCGCCCGGTCCGGCGGGTCCATCTCGTGCCGCAGCGGGATCCGCGCGCCGCCAGCCGTCCAGCGCGTCGTCCAGCGCCATGGCGCGTCGCGTGCTGTCACCCGGAGCGCCGATGCCGACGTGAGGCCTCGCCCACGGCGGGCGCAGCGGGCGACATGGGACACGCGCGTGTCATCCCGAATTAGCCCTCCCGCTTCCACGCTTTGTCATCCCCAACTTCTCTGGGAGATCCGATTGTGCTATCGGATCTCCCCGAAGATACGAGTCGAATGACTGTCGCGTGGCTGATGAAGCCACTTGCGTCGAGTGGATCATGGGGGCACTCGGGCGCACGTGGGCGCTGCCCCACTGCACAGGCACGTCACTGGCGTAGGGAGGGACATAGCAGTACAAAATGAGAGGCTCGCGCGTCTCGCATCGCGTGAAAAAGAACGCGCGCTTGGTATTGTATTGAACAGTGCTTGCCCTGCTTCCGTACGGCAGGTGTCGGGTGAATGCATCTACAGTGAAAGCTCATCTACGATCTCATGCTGCGGGCGCGCTCTCGACTTGCATCTTGGCCACGCGGCGCGCGCGCCACTTGGTCACGAAGGCAAGCTCGCCGCGCTTGCGCAGCACGTCGCTCTGGAGCAAGTGGTCCACGATCGCACGGTACCCGAGGTGGCTCGCGTACACGTGCGCGAGCACGGTTCTAGTCGACGTTTTTGTTTTCGTTGTGCTGGTTAGTCGAGAAGTCCTGCGCTTCTCCACGACAATCTTGACACGTTCGTTGATGTCAATGTTGTTCGCGACGAGCTCTCTCTCCAGCGTCTTGAAACGCTCAAGGTCTCCGCCGGACGCCAACACGGCAGCGTGGTACGAGGCGACACTCGCTCCACGTGGTTGAGAATCCTCGGCGATCACCACACGGCGTGCTCGGCCCGTGCAAGGCTGGGAGACGTTTTGAACCGGGTCCTCGGCTGTCAGACGCGCCTGGTTGATCGTGAGCACCGCCGCGTGGAGCTGGGCGACAAAGTCGTCTTCGTTGACGTTGGCGTGCTCGAGCATGAGCTGCACACTACTGTCCATAACAGCGTCGCGCACGAGCTCTTCGTTGATCAAGGTAGTCGGGTCAGCCATATCTAGCGCCGCGCCGTCTCCCAGCATTGCCGTGACATTCCAAGACTCGAACATGTCGTGACTCGCCTGGAGCACTTGCCCGCCGACGACGTATAGGATAGAGGCGACAAGCGCGACGGCGCGGCGCATTTGGAGCCGCCGGAGCTCGGCGACCTCTTTGAGCCGCAGTACGTCGGTGAGTTGGGTCAGGCTCTGCCGAAGTGTCTTGACCTGAAACTCCAGGCAGCCGAGCCGCGCGTTAAGCAACCGCATCGCGTGCTTGAGCTCGCGAATGTAGGGCGCCGCCTCGATGTTGATATGTATCGCGTCGATGCGAAGTCGCTCGACATCATACGTCTCGATGAATCCGCGCGTCTTCGCATGGCATAGCGCCGTGTTAAAGTAGGCGCAGTCGTCGTTCATCTGCACGAGCCGCTTCTTGACTACGCAGTCGCAGTACACACGAAAGAACCGCTTCATCTCGGTCGTGGAGAGCACAGATGTGGCTACGGGCGCGAGGTACCCGAGGTCGTACACACTCGTGATCTTGGGCACGAGTGCCATGACGGCGCTGGGCGAGATGACTTTATCCGGAACCGCGATCGCCAACATACCCCGCTGGAAATCCTCCCGGTCCATCAACACAGTCAATAGGTTGTTTATCTCGGCTCGGGCGTCTTCCGTGGCCCCGCTGCGTGCGATCAAGGCGATAAGTCGATCGAACTGAGACCGACGACGCGTGACACTCGGCTCCGGCGAGGACGGCGAGAACGTCATGAGTGCCTGACTTGTACCGAAGCCAGCTTGGCCTCGAACATCGTCGAACGGATCCATCAAGGCCTTCACCACAAGCCAGTGCAGCAGCATCGCATCTTTCGAGCGCACCGCGTATTCGCACAACATTGCCTGCTGCGCCCGGTACACGTCCAACACGGCCTCGACGGGCGTATGCGAGCAGTCTGCGTAGGCCTCAACAACTACTCGCAACATAGAGAACAACGCTCGCTCCTGATCATCGCCATTCGGTCTCTCTCGTTCCGGAATCAAAGCCTGGATCACCTCGTGGACGAGAGTTGTGTCCCCTGCCGGCATGTACGCTGCTGCGTACTTGACAAACAGCTTCGCCGCCAGCTCTGCGTGCGACGACGTGATCGCGTTTCGCACCATCGTGGGCATTGTCTCGCTCGAAAGCAACGCTACAGCATCTCCCACCTCCAGTGTCCTCAGCTCCGCGCGTGGCAACTCGTGAAGCGCAAACTCCCGAATACCGTCCGTCTCACCCTTAAACCCGAGTAGCGCTGGCTTGCGTTTCCCGCGCCACGTGACAGCGCTTCGCCCACAGGATAATAGCACGCCCTCGCTCTTGTCTGCTACCTCAACAAAAGCCCGGATTGCCGCGACAGGCACGACGATGCCACGCGCGAGGGCGGCTTGAAGTGCGTTGCTGGCGGCCACGGCGGTTGACTCCAGTTGCGAGCACTCGCGCTCGTGGTAGTATTTGCTGGATGCGGCGGAGAGGAGGCGTTGTGCGGCTGTGGACAACTCCGCGGGCGTCGGGATCGTGTAGAATTTTGGGACAGCGCGGCCGATCACTTGTTTCTGGTGCGTCAGCGTGGCGGTAATCGCGCGCACTTCCCTTGTGATGTTGTCGACTACCACCGTCTGAGTGGATCGCCCAGCCGCACCGCTCCCGGCGCTCAACGTGCGGCCGGCGCTCGTGAGCAACTCAACGCCCGTAATGGCATCCACACTCGCCTTCATGATGGACACGGCTCCTGTCACAAACTTCACGTCGACGACGAACTCGTGGTCCAGCAGGTCCAGGTCCTCCCGGGAGGAGGTTCCGGCGATCATCGGGAGGCCCGGCTGGAGCACTTGGTGCTTGGTGCACCAATGACGAAACACAAAGCACCATCCCTTCACACGGCCCTCGCCCACAGACACTACGGGAGCAGCTCACGTCAGTTGCCCGGAGGAACACGAGAACTTGGGTCCTTCACTGTCTCACCTTGGATCTGGACGACGCGGTACTGGAGGTTCGAGAGCACGTCGCTCATGGCAACGGGACTGATGGAGAGAATCTGGAAATGGCGACGGTGGGGGCTTCTTGCGCGGCGCAAAGTGGGAGAGGGACAGCATGAACTGGCGTCTTGTTCCCGATGGGTTCATCATCCGCGTGAGAACTTAGATGCGATCGCGACCAATCACAACACGCGAGTGAACCCATCAAAAACGGCGTCCGCGATCCTTCCAGACGACTGGCTTCCATCAAACCCAACGGCCTCGCCATCTGACTGCTGTTAACGGATACCTACGAAAGCATGCATCCCTCGTCCGCGACCGCTGAGGGACGGGGTTGCAGCGACCGGATCTTCTACCAGGCTTACGCTTCCCTGGGTTCCCCGCTTGGCGCGACAGGCTGCTGCTCCAGGCACTGGATCTGGAGCTGCAGACTCTGCAGGGTGCGCTCGGCGTCGTCTACTTGGGCACGCCGCGTCTCGGCTAGCGCAATGTACTTGGCCGCATACGCGAGCGCCGCGCGCGTCTCAGTGATCTCGCGACGCAGGTTCTTCTGCCGCTCCTTGAGCTGCGCTTCCTGGAACTTCCACCGGTCGGCGTCGCGCTCGACGTCGCGCAGCTGCCGCGTCGTCTCGTCCAGAAACGCATCCAGCGCCTGCTGCTCGGCGTGCGTGCACTGCTCGATCTGTTCGGGTGAGTTGAAGGGCGCATCGCCGATCGTCGTGAGTCCCTGGAGCAGCACGCGCAGCTCGAGCGCGCGCGCTTCCTCCTGGTCTTGGAGCGCCTGACGCTCCGCCAGCAGCGCCTCGAGGAGACACAGCTGAACCTCATCGTTCCACGGCATCGCCGGACCGTCGACCGTCTCGACTGGTTCGTTCAACGCAAACTCTCCAAACCGCGCGTGGCCGTCGACGTCGACGCTGAGCCCGATGCCGTCGAGCTCGCCCTCGCGCCACTGGCCCAGGAACTGACTGCCGAACGGATCGCGCTTGACGCCGGCGCCGTGCGGGTCATTGCCGTGGAAGTCCCCGGCGAAGAGCGCGCCGTTGGGCAGCAGCTGCACGCCGCGCACCCGCGACGTCACGTTGTGCTTTTCGCCAGCGGACTGCCCAAACGTACCGGCGTACAAGTGCGTGCCCAGCGCGGTGTAGAGCACGCCGTGGCCGTCCGGAAGGCCCGCTGTGTAGTACCAGACCGATGAGATGCGATCAGACTGTTGCGTAGGCATAGGAGACGTGGTGAGGACACGCACCGTTATCCACGTGACCTCGGAAGCGCGCGCGGTCGCGTAGCGTCGTCTCGGCGACGCGCGGCGACGCGATCGAAGGCGGCGGCGGCGGCGCTTCATCCTCCACAGCCGCGTCACGCGGGGATGTAGGAGGCGGAGGCGGCTCCTGCTCGACGACCGGAGGCGCCACGTCCGCTACTGGTTCATCCGTCGGGGGCGCTTGGCGCTCGTCGTTCTCTCGGAGAGACGCCATCTCTAGATAGGGATATCGTCGGGTGGGCGCCGCCAAGGGGCGCCGGTCACTAATCCTCCGTGTCACTCCCCAAAGCGCCGTCAAGTGATGAAACCAAAGAGAGTGATGCGAGAAGAACGTGTCATTTGGATTGATTTTTGTGTGAGATAGCGTACTTTTGACATGGAGGCGGGGGTGGAATGCACGCGCACCCACGACCATCACATAGAGAACAGACACGGTTCTTACGTCGCGGGGCATCCGGCGACAGTCGCCAAAACGGACGAGCGTTTACAGCAGCAGGCCGGCCTTCTGGACCGACTCAATGTGGCACGGGCCGCCCTTGGAGCGGATCAGGAAGCGCTCCTTGTACATGACCTCTAGCTTCTTGTTGGTCTTGATCTCCTTGTTGAGCGCCTCCCAGACCTTGTTCTTCTTCATCTGGATCGGCGTCACGGGGTCCTGCATCTCCTCGCCGACCGCGTACACGCGCTCGCCGATCTCGGCCTCGGGCGCCGGCTCCATGAACTCGACCGTGCCCTTGTCGCTCTTGAACGCGAGGATCAGGCCCTTCGACTTGTGGCGCGCGACCTTGACCTCCTTGAGGTTACACAGCACGACCACCTTGCGGTTGAGCACCTCCTCTTCGGAAAAGTAGGGCTGGTGCTCCATGACCATCTCGAGCACCTCGTCCTTGCCCACTTGCACCTTCTCGATGTAGTGCTTCTCGCTGTTCGGGTGCGCCGTCACTTCGATGACCTGGCCGACCCGCAGGTCCAGCATCGTGAAGACGATCGGGGAGCTGTAGACGTCCGACTTGACCATCTCGGAGAGAGAGAGAGAGAGAGAGAGGAGAGCTTGCTAAAGGAGACTTGGGTCTTCCGAGGAGGATTGGGAAATGAGGAAGAGATCGCCTTGGCGGCCGGAATGGCCAGCGAGACGACGCGATCCTTCTCGCTCTTATTGCCTCGGCTCCCTGTCGCCCACCACCATCATTGACCACGGGGAGGAGGAGCAGGGAAAGGAGGAGAGCGGAGGGTGCATGGAAAAGAAGAGAAGAAGAATTGCGGCCGCGACCAGTTGGGGCCATGTGCCACGCGCCAACTTCAACCGGTCGATGTTAAAATGAGGCGACGTGATTGGTGGAAAAACAGCACAACGACAGCTGATTGGACGAGGGGAAAGGGGATCGCCATTGTTGGAACCTTGCAGTTGAAGCGGCGAGTGAATTGCGACCCAGGGAGGAGAACGAAACAGGGAGGAGAACGAAACGTTGGGATGCGCCGGCGTACATGAGAGGCTCCTTGAGCTCCCTGTGTCTTTCGATCTCTCAACGGAACATGATGGTTCTCGCCAATTTGGCGCGGGTGGCGTTGGTGGCGTTGGGCGGGACCAACATGGTGGCTCCTTCTCCCCTGGCCTTTGTGGCAATCGGGCTGCGGCGTGGTCTGTCGCGGCCGTGCAGCATGGAAATGATTCTGTTGCATGGAGACACGGGCCTCGGACGCAAAGGAGCGGTGGATGTCGCGTGTGTCGATTCTTTGTTGAAGATGACATCCCAAGACCTCTATAAATGAATACGTGTTGAAGTTGGGGAGCGGCTTCGAGAACCATAGTTTTGCCCAACGAACATCTCGCCTCCAGTGGGAGGTCTCGAAGGCGAGCGCTCCACACCGCGAAGGTGCATTGCCGAGCAAACGCAACGATGCAGGGCCACGAGGAGTGCTCTGTATGCGCGTATGTATGTGTGCTTGCGTCACGTTGGTCTGTCCAATGCTCACTGAGATCTCTGGGGTGGTAAGGATCGCGTGCGTTTCTGCTCTCCGCGTCTGAAGCAAAACCTCACGCACTTCGCGTCGTACTCGTGCTCCACCCTCATGCGCTGCGTACTGTACGGGAATCGCTAATCGCACGCGCTGTCCACTCTCATCGATGGACATTTCTGCGTACCAGCCCTGCGCTTCACATCGTTCGTGTGAGTTCGCATTAGTCATCAGAAAGCCAGCGAACAGACACGTTTCGAGGCGGCGCGCTCCTCTCCCTCGTGCAGCTCCCTCGGCCCCTCCCGACGCTAATCATCCTGAGGTGCGCGTGTCCGGAGGGCTTCCGACGCCGGCACAGCGGCGCGCTCAAGCGGTCTTCCTTCAGGCGCTGACCCCACGGACGGGGGTTTTGTTGGATTTCCAGTGTGCCTGCAATACTTTATACTCGTCACGCAAACGGGGATGGACGGCCAACGAAAATAAAGAATCCAGTTCGGTCAAAAAATGCGACGGGAAGAAGAGCACACTCGCGTGCCTTTGACGTTGGGTGGTGTGGTTTACACATATACTCTGAATAGAGGCCTCCCTTGTTGACCAACACTCTGGTTGCCGTCCCATTCGCGCGGGAAACTGAATGGAACCAACAGAGACACCATGGTGACGCTGCGGCAACTTCTCGGGAACCGGCGCGAGGTGTACTACGAGTGCATGTACACCAAGCACAAGACGCAGAAGCGCAAGGTGTGGCACGACGGCTTCGTGGCGCTCTACGACTCGCGCCGCATCGTGCTCTACGAGGAGCAGCCGCCGGACGGTGCGTGGGTCGTTGGGTTTGCGCTTTTTTTCGCAGAACGCGCGGCTGACGCCAACGTCGCACCGCAGGCAAAGTGCTGGATGAGGCCAAGATGAATCCGTACGAGTGGGACCGCAAGGACGAGGAGTATATCTCCGTGCCAAAGTGCGTTGAGCTGCCGGACTCGTCATCGTGCGCGGTCGCGTAGCTGACCGGTGTCATTACCTGCAGGTTCTACATCGAAGTGCTGAACGAAACGCCGATCAATATCCATGCCAATGGTGCCGCGGTGGCCGTCGATGAATCGTTCGAGAGTGAGCCGGCACCGCCAGTCGTTCAGGCCCCTGTGCGCACATTGGCGCGTCCTGGCGGCCTTTCGAGGGGACCTAGCAAACCTTCGGCCCACTCCAAGTTCAAAAGCCCGATGACATCGAGCGGCGCGCCCCCGCCGTCGAACGATGTTCCGTATCGACCCTCGCATTTGGCCAAGCGAACGGCGTCAGGGATTCGGAAAGATGTTTCGGCGGCGGTGGACCAGTTTGATTTCGGACGCAACCCAACTTCTGAGTGGAACTATCGGCCCAACGCCGTTCGGAGAACACGTACGTGGATCTCACTCTCACTGGATATTTGATTCGCTACTGCTTTTCAACCCTGACTGATCCTCTGAAACTGCGCTTCTTATACTCGTGTAGCCGATGAGGTCGCTGCGATTTGGTTTGGCGATGAGCTCTTCGAGTGAGACTCAGCCGTGTCGTTAACTTATCCAGCGAAAGCTTCATCGCCCGTTAGAATAGAGCGCGCCAAGACTTGGAATGCATCCGATAGTCGTCGTCACAGAATGCTTCAAGGGGATCCGTGGCGCGGCATGCTCTCCCACGAGTCCTTGGCGCGCATGAGCGAGTTCGCGTAGAGCCCGTTGGTGTCCTGGTCGATGGCGATGTACCCTCGCCGCCGCTGGAGCACGATGAGCAGCCGGCGCAGCGTGAGCACCAGGAGCACGGCGACGACGCACACGAGCGCGTTGAGCACCCACTCGCCCATCGTCGGGTCCCGCCGGTGCGTCTCGCTTCGTGTGCTTCAGCTTGCGCTGGGGATGCGTCCAGACAGGATGATGGTGGCGGCTGGGATCATCCCGATTGGTCGGAAGTTCCCATTTTCAGCGAATCCCCAGAAGCAACGACCATGATGTGGACCACGCCGTGCGTTTTTTGCTGCTTGGTGGCGCCGTCGAGTGGTTGCTTCCCACGCGTGCGAAGAGATTCCCGTCGACTGTATGCTTCATTCCCACGTGGAGCTCTTCCCCGTTGTACTCTCACTGTTAATCGCGCACCACCATGCGACGCTTCTCCTTGCTCCACACCGCTGCGCGCCGCCGCCTACCCGCGCTTCCGCCTGCAACGTCCAGCGCCTGGTCGGCGCGCCTCGCGTCCTCCTCGGCGGCTGCGTCATCACAGGAGAGCGGCGACGAGAGCAGCGGTGCCGGTGAAGGCGACAAGCAGTCGTTCGCGCGCGAGTTCGTCAAGCCGCGGATGGACGCGACGTTCCTCGTGAACAACTACACGGCGCCAGCGCTGGCGGCCGCGTACCAGGACCGGTACGACGTTTTGTTCCTGGTGATGGTGTTGATCGAGGACTTAAAACTCAGCTTGGTTTGACTTTCACAGCGAGTACACGCTCCGGCTGTGCGCGGAACTGCTCAATGAGGGCAAGCTCGACGACCTGCGCGAAGTGCTCAAGCCGTACGAAGAGTTCTCGCTCGAGGCGACCGCGTCCACGACGCAGACGCCGCTCCACAAGGCGTTCTCCGCGCGCCACCTCGAACGGATCCGCAAGCGGCTCAGCCGGCTGCCGCGCCAGATCACCAAGGCGTACACGCGCCGCGCCGCAGTGGTGATCCCGCTGTGCATGTATGACGGCGTCCCATCTGTGCTCTTCACAGTGCGGTCGCTTTCCGTGGGCAAGCACAAAGGCGAAGTGTGCTTCCCCGGCGGCATGGTGGACGACGACGATATCTCGATTGAAGGCACGTGCCTGCGCGAGATGAACGAAGAAGTTGGGCTCTCGCCAGAGGCCGTGCAGGTTCTGGGTATCCTGCGCTGCGACTGGTCGAGCGTGACGTCCATCACGGGCATCGCCGTGACGCCTGTTGTGGGTTTTGTCGGCGAGATGAGCAGCCAGTCGCTGGTGATCAACGAAGCTGAGGTCGAGTCGCTCTTCACGGTCTCCCTAAGCGACCTCATCGAACCGAAGAACTGGATCCGACGACCCAACGCGACACCTGTCTTCACCGGGGGCCCGCACGTTGTATGGGGGCTCACGGCGTACTTGCTGGACATTTGTCTTGCCGAAGTCTTGATGGTGCACGCGCCGCAACAAGACTAGAGGAGATCTCCATCGATATTTAACTCCAAAGACATTCCGAAAGACTTCATACCCAACATGATAGCATTCAAAAGCTCCAAACATGATAAATACACGCGAAAACAAAGCAAAATCACTTGGTGGTCGTCGGTGTTAGTGCGGCGCCAGAAACGTACGCCGACTCCCCACATCCGGACGACGCAAGCGTCTCCATCTCGAGCCCGACGAGACTCTCCTCTTGACGATGCTGGCGCTTGCGGTACAGCTTGCGCACAATAAACACGACCAACACGACAAACGCGACACCCGCCAGTGAGGCTACGATGGTGACGGTAAGTGCGTGGCTACCACCGCCACTAGAATTGGTCGTCGAGACGATGGTGCTGGAGTTACTGCTCGTATCCGACGGCAGCGCTGTCGTGCCGGTCGTGTTTCCTACGGTTGTGCTTCCGACGAGACCACCAGGCATGACGTCAGTTGTGGTTGACGCTTCGTTTGTGGCACTACCGTTGGCTGTGGACGTAAGTACTGACTCTCCCGGGAGAGCAGCATTAGCGGTGCCATTTTGGTCGCACGTGGTCCCGTCGACACAGTAGAACACGACGGCGCGGGAGACCTCATACGAGGAGTAAAACTTCTTCAGAAACGTGCCGCCCACCACCCAGCTCTGCGATAGCGAGCTCAGCGACCCACCCGGCTGGATTTCCACAGCGACAAGAGAATTCGCGATTTGCTGAATGTAGTCCTCCATCTCCAGGTAGAAGTTCATCTTGCCGAATGTGAGCCGTAACCTAGGGAGCTTGACAGTCCGCCCACACACGTAGATACCTTCGCCCGGTCTATTCTCGAAGCAGCCAGCCGGGACCAAGATCTTCGTGACAAGTGTGCGGTACACTTGCGGCGGGACCACGAGCATTGTCGTACCAGTGTCGATGATAGCGTCACAGCTACCGTTCTCGAGCGGCGCACATGGCGCGATTGTCTCGTTGAAGCTGTCGACTTGGAAGCCCGTCAGGCCTAGGGTCCAATGGCTCAATCTCTGTGCGTTCTTGAGCGGCAGGCGATACGGCACGAGCCCACTCTTGCCAATGAACTCATCGTCGACACCATCAAGGATCAGGAACGATCCGTCAGGGTTGTCTTGCGGTGCAAAATACACCGAGAAGCTGTTGACGTAGTTGATCCAGAACCCGACCGGCGATTCGAAGGACCGGAGCGCGGGGTACCCGAGCCCAAGAATTCCGTGCGACTGGCCCAGGAGAATACCCCCACTCAATTCGGTCCCTGGCTTCACGATCGGATTGAGCGCAATGCCGACAGCGTAGTTCTGCTTCTGGATCTTGCCGAGCTTGACGGGCAGGTACTCGGTGGAGACGCAGACGTCGCCCGAGCCGTAGGTGATGTTCGTGGCGGCGCCCGGGCACTCGTCGAGGCACCGCTTGGCGTCGTAGACGTAGCACGAGATCCACGTGTCCGTCGAGCCCGTGTCCACGATGAGGTTGAACCACCGCGAGCCGACGCGGACGTCGGCGACGTACACGGCGCCGTCGAAGCCGGTCAAGGCGACGTGCGAAGGTAAGGAGCTGCTCGTATCTTGCGCGAGAGCTCGGTTAGTCGTTGTTGGTTGGGAGTCATAATAATCGTTGGCGTTGGTAGAACGGATATCGGTTCCGCTGCTGGAACCGATCTGGAGACGGCGGTCGTGGTTGTAGCTGTGCGGCACGGTCCTCCGTTGGAGCGCGATGCGAGTCGGTCCAGCCTCCATCGTCCGCGAGCCGCCGGGAGCGGAAGAGCGGCGCTGGTGCAGCGGTGTCCCCCCGCTGCGAAGCGCCGGAGGTTGACGGCGCGGCTTTCGGAACTGGACGCTCGTCCGTGAGGAGCTCCTTACGGGAGGTGTTCCATCGGAAAGCGGTTCTACGCGCGTCACACTGGGTGTGCGAAAAGATGACCCCAAGTTTGCGCCCCCAGATGTTGGGACTTTGCCATCGCTCTCCTTCTAGCAGAACAGTTTGATTGGATGAAATAGTTCCCAACATGATCTGACTCGGCGTAAGTCACACCACAAAAGCCCAAAGTTCTGTGGATTTGGCGGAGCCGCCCCGTTTTCCATCGTTGAAGCCCAACTCGCTCCAAATGAGGATGTCTGATATCGTGGCTTTAGTGATGCAAAGGAACAAGCTCACCACCGGCCAAGGAATCCTCGTCCCTCTCCGTTGTGGGTAAAACCATTCCAGAGTCCAGTCCAGCCCAACCCACAAATCTCGTTCACGACGGAGTGTTCTCCAGATTGCCCAGAATCCATCAGATCAAACATTCCATATTCCACTAAAAAAGCGCATTTTAGTTCTAGCCACTTTTACGGCATGACCAAACTTCGTCTGTGCTCGTTTATGCCAATCTAAACAAGCTTTGTGCCCGTAAAGGCACCCTTAAAAATCGTTTTAGGAATAGTGTTGTCGCCGTTCGTGTCGGGAAATTTTGCGCTTCCATCCATCACACCCAGTGAAGCCACGCCGATCTCGTCCCAGCCGCGTATTCTTCTGGGCTCTTTGCGCGCTCGCGCTCTTCCTGCGAGTCCACCGAGAGCTCCACACTCGACACCGCAGCATTCCCCTGCGTCTCCACTCTCGACCGCGCTGTCACTCCACGAATCAGCATGCGTCCTCGACACGCTACCTCCGTTCTAGCGACGGCACTCCTCATGGCGGCTTCGCTCCCTTCCTCCTCCTCCTTCTCTTCCGCCGCAACGACCAACAGCTCCTATCTCATTCCCGTGCCACTCGAATGGGTGGATCGCCAGGCGTACGTCGCCACGCTCCCGCTCGACGGCGTCGCGACGCGGCTCCAGATCGGCACGATGTACCCATACGCCTGGGTCGCCTGCGACCTTCTTTCGCCCGCTCAATGCCAACTTGGGCGCTGCGACGTCACGGTCTATGCCGAGACGAACCGCCACTGCGCCACCCAGCGCTCTGCCTCGCTCGACCTCCGTGTGACCAGCAGCGGACCACTTTTAAACACGCCCAGCTTGCCGCTCCGTGTCATCCAATACCACAACCTCACCGAGCTCAACGACACGCGCGTATACACGCCACCGGCCATGAAACCGGACTACACCTCGGAGCAGCCGCGGCTCGTCCCGGGTGCGCTGGGCGTGTTCGGACTCGGGCGCGGCTCGTTGCCCTCGTTCCTGACAGTGACCGAGCTCGTCCGTAGCTTTTCGCTGTACGTGACAAACAAGCCTAATGACTCGCTGCTCTTGCTGGATGTCGGTCCGGATGACGAGCCGAGTGAGTCGTTCAACCCGAGCCTGGTGATCGCGAACGGCTGGACGGCCTCGTACGCCATCCCCGTGCGCGACGCGTCCCGTGACGACGACGACAGCCAGGCAGTGGCAGCCGATCGGTGGGATCTCAGCATCGTGGGCGTTCGCTTCGACGAGGACCAACCGCTGTACCCGCGTGTGTACTCGTGGTCGGACGAACCTGGAGATGATGCGGCCGCGTCGCTGTCGCTGAACGACGCCGTGCTTGGCATGCCCTCGGAAGTGCTTGACGTGTTCCGGACCAAGTACCTCTCCTCTTGCTCCTTCGGCGGCCGCAACACGGTGAGCAACCGCTACTCCAAGTGCGCGGCGTCTCTCCAGGCGTCGCTACCCCGCATCACGCTGTATTTGGGCAACCATTCGTTCTTCCTGGACCCTGCAGACTACACCCACGCCGCGCCCAAAAACGCTTCGGCGATCATCGTGGAACTCGAATCCAGCCCGAGCAGTGCAGAGTGGGTGCTTGGCGCGCCATTTTTGCGCAAGTTTCCAGCGCGCTTCAACACGATATCACAGGATGTCGTGCTGTACTGTACGGCCGGTGTAAACTGTCGCCCGCAGTCGTTCGGTACGCTGGGACGCGCATTCCTTCCGGACCAAACGCCCGACTGGACTGTGCAGTCAAGTAGCAGCGACCGAGACCGAAGCAGCAATACCAGTCGGAATCCATACACGCCCTCGCCGACACAGTACAGAATCGTATCATACCAAGAGCCCTCGCCGTTCTTGGTCGGTGCGATCTGGCTGGGGCGAAGCCTTGCAGTGCTCATTCTTCTCGTAGTGCTGATCCAGACTGTGGCGTCCTGCCGCAGCCGACTACTTGGACGCCGGCGGGGCCAAGCCCAGAACATCCCGGATGAAACGGGCACGGTCGCAAGTGAGCGCGACATTGAAGAGACCAAGGAAGAACTGCGCGCCATGGCGGCGGCAGAAGAAGCCCAGCGGCAGCGCCGTGGTGCTCGACCCATCGTGGACGACTCGGCCACAGAGTTTGTGCTTGTCCAGTCGCCTCTCCCGAGTGATGTTCACCGTTACAGCTTGCAAGGCGAGATACGGCGCTGAGCCGACTTGCATGTTGAAAGTACAGTAGCTGCTGCAAACGCGGCTACGATGTGTATCTATTCAGTAGCTGCTGCAAACGCGGCTACGATGTGTATCTATTGAGAGTGAGCTTGTCTGTATAGAAATTAAACGCACCCAGAACGCATTGTCGGCGTCGTGCTGTGTTGTTGATGATGGCCTGGAGATCCTTCCGCTACACACGTCACAGACAATCCCGATATCACGGATTGTGGTATTCTCGTCCAGAGGATCGTGACAACATGGCTTCAACATTCCACAAACCCATTTTAGCCAATCCTACCCACTTCGTTTCGTATTTTAACCAATCGAAGGAGCTCTTGGAGTCGCCCCACCGCACCGAGAGCGCTTCTTCCTCCCCCCCAAGAGCTCCCTCTCTTCCCATCGCCAAGACGATGTCGACGGCCGCGCCGCCCTCTCCCCCGCCGCCTGTGGGCGCAAGCGAGCTGCCCACGATGCGCGAGCGCATCGCCGTGTTAAGCACCAACGTGTGTCTGCCGTCTCTCGTTCATCTCCTCGCTGGGGTGGTGTTAATGTTCTGGTTAACGTTCCTGGCTGGCCTGTAGCTTTTCATCCGGCCCGAAGGGATCCACAGCGGCGCGTGGTTCGGCGCTGGCGACCACAAGGACCTCCGCGTTTCGCTGCTGCTGCGCAAGATGAGTGATCTGGACCTGGTCATCCTCCAGGTACGCGCGCGTTCTCGACAGGGCGAGGTTACGTTCAGTTTTAGTAATACCGGGAGATGTCTCGGGGGTGTTTGGTTAGGAAATGTTTGAGGCCGGTATCCGCCAGAAGCGCTTCGTGCAGCGTGCGTACGATCTCGGCTTCAAGTACCACGCAGGTTCCGTGTGGCCATCGCTCACGGACACCAAGCTCATTGACGGCGGGCTGCTTATCCTCAGCCGCTTTCCGATCGTCGAGCGTGCACAGCACGCTTTCTCGCAGGGCTCGGGCAGTGACGGGATCTGCGCCAAGGGCGTGCTCTATGCGCGCGTGCAGCTCTCGCCCGATCTTTCGGACTCACTTCACGTGTTCACGACGCATACGCAGGCGGGCGACCGCACGAGGGAGTACAACATCCGCACATCGCAACTACGCGAGCTCAAGACCTTTGTGGCCCAGACGCTACGGGACGACCCGTACTCGCCGCTCTTGATCACTGGCGACTTCAACTTGGACGCGCGCCATGATCTGACACACGCGCCAGACCACGTGCTCTCACAAAAATGCACGGAGAGTCTCGCGTACCAAACGCTTTTCAGTGATCTCCACTCGGTGCTGGCAGCCGGCCGGAAGCTCGTGGATCTCATGAAGCTCCACGACACGACCAAGTTGCCGGGCAATCTACATCCGATCACAAACGGCGACGGCCACGCATCGCTCGTCCACTCGGGTGACCCGCTCTCGCACGACAAAGACGGCAAGTGCATCGACTATATGTTCTTCAGCCCGGGCATCCGCGAGCGGCGCTCGGTTAGCGGCGACATCCCTACGCTCCATCTGCGCGTCGTGCCTGAGTGTACCCACGTCGACCACGGCGACGTGGCTTCCATTGTCGGAGTCCATGAGAGTCAAGCTGGCGGCGAAGACGAAGACGAAGAGGACCAAGAGAGCATAGAGAAGCTGCCGATCACACACTTGTCGGACCACTACGGGCTGCGCACGGCCTTCGAGATCGAGCTCACCCCCGTGGGGCGGCCTGACGGTTCGCCGGCGCCACGCGAGATGCGGCTGTGCGAGATTTTGCAGCTCCACTTTCCTCCGCGTGCATTTGCGCAGCGCACCAAGACACTGTGGCAGTGGAAAGTGCGTGTCGTGCTGCTGCTAATCGCGCTGGCGCCCGGCTCGGCAGTGTATGTTGTGGGCCGCGTGCTGCGCACTGCCATCGGTGCCTAGGTAGTTGGCAGCGGAAGAAGGAAGAAGAGACGGAATAGATCAAATGATTTTGTTGGGTGAAACATGCAGGGGGTTGTTTATTCTCCTCGTGTCCACGCGGCCAAAACGACACACAGGAGAGAGAAAGCATAAACGAAGAATCTATCGCATCCATCCAACTGATGGACCACCTATCAATGGAACGCCACGAGTGGCAGCGGCTCGGAGACGCTAGAGATATCGCTCGGCTCGCTCCGACGCCGTGAGAGAGCAATCGCTTTACGCGAACGTCTTCTCGAAGTGCGCGATGAGGTACTGCGCGATCGTGTACGAGAACACGAGCTTGGGGCCGACCACACTGAGCTTGGGCACGAGGCCCTTGAAGAGCGCACCAGCGCCCTCGTTCTTGAGCAGGTTCTTGATGACCGTCGCGCCACTCTCGGGCGAGTCGAACGGACGCGCCTGCACGCGAGTCTTGATCACATCCAGCGGCTGTGACACTGTTGAACACAAACAAAAGAGAGATACAGGCGCGTTAGCACAGAGTCACACAAGGTCGTAGTGGATGAAAGAGGCAGCGCGCCGTACCGATGATGGAGGCCGAGGCGCCGGCGACCGAGCTGAGCGCGAACTGGAGGAAGCTCGCGTCGCTGTGCTTCTCGAGCTTGAACACGTACTCCATCATGAGCGCGTTGCAGCCGAAGAGCGCGAACGAGCCGGGCGCGTTACGCGCGGCGGTCCAG